>JBBPBX010032435.1:0-33889 GCA_038048925.1 Garcialebias charrua | reverse complement strand
GGCTGCAGATGCACTTTTTCACGATTTTAAAAATAAAAGTGAGATCGTAGCTGCTATTAAAGACATGCAGTTGTCCAGACAAACAGTGACACGACGATGTGAGGGAATGGCTTTTGATGTGGAGGAGCAGCTAAAAAAGAACGTGCAGCAATGTGAGTGTTTCTCTCTTCAGTTTGATGAGTCAACAGACATGGTGGACACAGCACAGCTGTGTGTTTTCATCAGAATGGCCTTTGCAGACATGAGTGCAAAAGAGGAGCTGCTCACCATCTTGCCTTTGAAGGGACACACAAGAGGAGAAGATATTTTTAATGTGTTTATGGAGTTTGTTAATAAAAGCAACTTGCCCCTCTATAAACTAATTTCAATAACAACTGATGGTGCTCCAGCAATGACCGGTCACACCAGTGGATTTGTTGCACTCTGCAAGCAGAATGATGCTTTCCCAGACATTTTGAACTATCACTGCATCATCCACCAACAGGCCCTGTGTGGGAAGATTTTAAACATGAAGGAAGTGATGGATGTTGCCATGAAAACTGTGTGCTCTATAAGGGCCAGGAGTCTGCAGAGGAGGTTGTTCCGGGCTCACTTGGAGGAGGCAGGAGCAGACCACACAGACCTGCTGCTGCACATGGACGTCAGGTGGCTAAGCAGAGGTAAATTTCTGGCCAGATTCATTGAGCTGTTGCCTGAGATCAGGGATTTTCTGAAGCTGTCAGGTCATGGTGGACATTCAAAACTCGAGGACACCCAGTGGCTTTTGGATTTAGCCTTCCTCACAGATCTCACCAGCCTGCTCAATGAACTGAATTTGGAGCTTCAGGGAAAGGACAAAAACATAATTCACATGATCAGTTCTGTGAGCACCTTCAAAAGCAGGCTGCAGCTGCTCACAAGTCGGCTGCAACGCAGGGACCTGCGAAACTTCCCACACATGGAGGCAGAGCTACAGCGCCAAGGGAAAGAGGTCACACAACTGGACAGTGCACACTATTCTAAGCAGGTTCAGAGCATCTCAGCAGAATTTGAGAGACGATTTACTGACTTTTCCTCCATCGAGCCTGTTACCAGCTACATGTGTTATCCTTTTGGAAATGTTGATGTGGATGACATTGTGTCCAAATTGGTGTCCGTGTTTCAGCTGGACAGCTCTGGTGTTGAAAATGAGGTGTTGACTCTGCAAAATGACATTGGGATCAAATCCAGAGCATCACCTGGCGTGAATGGAGAGTTCTGGAGTCTGCTGTCAGAAGAAAAGTATCCTAACATCCGAAGATGTGCTTTGAACTTAACAGCACTTTTTGGATCGACCTACCTGTGTGAGTCTGCTTTTTCACACATGAAAATCATCAAGTCCAAAACCAGATCCACAATGACTGATGATCATCTGGAGACCTGCCTGCGCCTTGCAACCACCTCATACTGCCCTGCCTATGAGACCCTGGCCTCCTCCTCTCAGTGTCAGAAGTCCCACTAAGGTAGAGACACATTTATTTTATACAGCTTGCATAAAAATTGTCTCCTATAGACTTGTCACAATGTGTCTGTATGTTGTTTTTTTATTAAATTTTAGACCAGACTAGTTAGCTAGCTAGTGTTATTTATTTATTTATTTTGCAGTTTGGGTGTGCCCTTCATTTTCTGTACCTAATGTGTGTGTGTGTGTGTGTGTGTGTGTCTTGTCTTATAACCAGGTGGAACTCTGAATGGCCCTTTGAAGCCAGCATTCTGGACCAGTGAGGGACTGCAGCACCTGCAGATGACACACCATCCTGCTGCACAGAGCAGCTGCCTAGTTTTGATATTTAGGTTTTATTGAGGTTTGAAATTGTTGGAGATTTGTAAATCTGCACCTTTGTAACTTTTTGTAAATAGTTCAGTGTGTTAATGAGTGAGTTTTATATTGTTCAGTTCAGTTGTTTATTCGTTTCTTTAAAAAATATGGTGTGCTTTTCAAATATTGTGTTCTTTTACTTTGATAAAATACTTTAATTAAATAAAACTAGCAACACATTACGTTCTGTTTTATTTACTTTAAAGAAGTGAGGAGTAGAGAGATGAAAAATTATGTTTTTTGATACTGAGACTGGACGAGTAGCCCTCGGCAAACTGCCAACTTCAAAAGTAGCCCTTGGTTCAAAAAAGGTTGGGCACCCCTGAGACTGTGATCTGATTCCCCCACTCATTCGGAAGAATAACTTGGTCACCAATCAGAACTCGACCAAGGTCAAAACAATTCACTTAGTGAAACACGAGAAAAAGAGCAGAGTCAATGCTACTGAATGGAAGCCCAAACAACGGCCGACCCCTATACCAGCTCCAAAAACACACAAAGACTGTAACTTAATTCTAGATAGCCCCGTACACGGGGGAATATTCCATTACTGGGACCCACTGTGTGGGACGCCACCTTCTAAAGCAAATGTCCTGCTGGAACAGTGTATGGAGGATAAACTAAAGAAGCTCCCAACTTGTTTCTGGAACCTGTATGGTGAGTGCAAACATCAAAATTATTTACCAATAACCCCAGTAAAGAATCAGAGATATTATTATTGGAGTTGGGCAGCTATATTTCATCCGGCTAACGCCTGGCATGAAGATTGGTTAAACCTGACGCTGCCATGGGTTTGGATTGTGCCTGGGCTACCCCACTTCGAAGGCGACTTCGTGGAGGGGTACACCAGAACACATGAGGGTTTAATGGGACCTTATCACTCTGATATGTATGTCCAAAAATTGCCCAAGCCAAATCAGCTTTTAGATGCACCCAAAGAAGATTTTGATAAAATAGACAAATGTGTAGCTAAGCAAATTTTCCTTAGCCTTCAGGCCCAGTCTTCTGCAGGCCTGAGGCCTTTTGTGCAAGCCCACGCCCACTCCTCTGCAGCCCTGAGGCCTGATGATGTGGATGGTTCACCACCAGAACCTGCACTGTCTGCTAAGTCAGGTGACTCAGTTTCTACTCATTTTTTTAAAGAACCAAAACTGCAAAAGCTAAATGATGATGATGACATTGAGCACTTCCTTATAACCTTTGAGAGGTTAGCATGTGTTTGCAGATGGCCAAAAGGTGACTGGGCATTTCAGTTGGTTCCATTATTGACTGGTAAAGCCAGGAGTGCATATGTACATATGGATGTGGATGAATCAATGGACTATGATAATGTTAAAGCTGCTATTTTACAGAAATATGAAATTAACAGTGAGACTTATCGTCAGAGGTTCCGCTCTCTTCATGTGGAGCCAAATGAGTCCCCCAAGGAGCTTTATGTGAGACTTAAAGAACTGTATGGCAAATGCTCTGATGCATGCTCAATAATCCAGGTAGAAAAATCTAAAAAAGCTAAGTCTGGTCCTCTGGACATTCAAAAAATAAAACAAAACAAAGCAAAAAAAATGTAGAAACGTTTCGTCTTTCGTCCGAAAGACTTCCTCAGTCTGAGTTGCTGTGTTCAGCTCAGTCTTATAAATAGCACCCTCCCACAGTGTTGCACAACCAGTTGGCTGATGACAGCCTGAAACCAGCTGCTCACATGATATGGCAAATGGGTTCAGCCCCGAGGTAAGACTGTTGAAGAGATAAATGACGTCATAATTCTTGAACAGTATTTCCGAATGTTGTCTCCAGAACTCCAAGTTTGGATTAAGGAACGAAACCCTAAAGATGCCGCAGAAGCAGTTTCCCTGGCAGATGCCTTTGTGGCTGCCCGGAGGAAGACTCAATCGTGGGCTTTTAGAGCTACAAAAAGGGAGTTTATCCCAATTCCAGGTAACACCAGTCAAACTGGAAATGTAAGTAAGCAGTCTGGAAAAGAAAAATGTTCTTCCCCCAGTCAAACAAAATCTTGGAAAAAACCCATCTGCTATTTATGCGGGCAGGAGGGCCACACAAAGCCCATGTGTCCTCAAAATCCTGCAAAACTCTCTCAGATGTGTTTTGTACCCAGAGAGAACCACGTATTGAAGCAACGGAACCAGCCACTGATGGAGACTACTGTGGAGATAGATGGGCAAAGGGTCAAAGCCCTGATTGACACAGGAAGCACCCAGTCATTGGTACACCGCAGGTATGTCCCACCACAGAATATTTGCACCTCTGAAACAATACCCATCTGCTGTGTTCATGGGGATGAAAAACAATATCCAACGGCAGACATTTACATGAGAGTGCAAGGACATGTTTACCTGTTAAATGTGGGTGTTATGGATGAATTACCTTTTCCTGTTGTCTTGGGAAATGATCTTCCAGTTCTCACCGACCTAATAAATGCTTCTAAAATGTGCAATGTTGTGCTGACACGATCTCGGGCAAAGACATCTGTGGAAGATGAGCCCAGCCTAAAAGCCTTGCCATTCTATGAGGCTGAGATTGAAGGGGGTCAAACTAAAGAACGCAAGTCTCGTGCACAACGCAAGCGAGAAAGGTTCAAACATACCACAGCCTCTGTGTTACCTGAACCAGAGGTACAGCTAGACTTTGAAATCCCTGATAATATTAGTGAGCTGCAGCACCAGGATAGAAGTCTGGCTGACCTTATTAAGAGAGTTGAAGAAGGTGGAACTGCAGAGGAATTTCATATGCAAAATGGCATCCTCTATAGGAAACATGGAGAAGTACAACAGCTTGTGTTACCCAGAAAAGCCAGAAAAACAGTATTAACTTTGGGCCATTCAATTCCTTGGGCTGGCCACCTGGGGAAACATAAAACAATAGCCCGAATCCAACGGTGTTTCTACTGGCCTGGATTACACAAAGATGTTGCCAGTTTTTGCAGGAGTTGTCCTCAGTGTCAAAAAACATCCACCAGATTTGCAGCGAGAGCTCCTCTTCAGCCTCTTCCTATTATAAATACACCATTTGAACGTTTGGGCATGGATGTTGTGGGACCAGTGGAGAAGAGCAAATCAGGTAACCGATTTATGTTGGTTATCACTGATTATGCAACCAAGTATCCAGAAGTGTTCCCTCTGAAATCTGTTAAGGCTAAGACTGTTGCATTTTGCCTGGTTCAGTTTTTTTCACGAGTGGGGTTCCCCAAAGAAATACTGACTGATCAAGGGACAAATTTTATGTCCAAATTATTGAAGGATGTATATAAACTGATCGGCATTAAGGGACTGAGAACCACCCCATATCACCCACAAACTGATGGACTCACAGAGAGGTTTAATCAGACTCTTAAGAACATGCTTCGTAAATTCATCAATGAAGCTGGGTCTGATTGGGATCAGTGGCTCCCTTACCTCTTGTTTGCATATCGGGAGGTACCCCAAGCCTCTACCGGATTTTCCCCCTTTGAGTTGCTTTTTGGTCATGAGGTGCGAGGTCCACTGGGCCTTTTGAAAGAAAAGTGGGAGGGGGAGAAACCTGCACAGGAACCTGTTAATACAATTTCTTATGTCCTCCAGATGAGAGAGAAGTTGGAAAAGATGACCTCATTGGCTCAGGAACATATGCATGTCTCTCAACAGAAGCAAAAAACCTGGTATGATCAAACGGCACATGTAAGGAGTTTTGAACCAGGTCAAAAGGTATTGGTACTGCTACCTACTGATGACAGCAAGTTTTTGGCTCAGTGGCAAGGTCCATATGAGGTTGTTCAAAAACTGGGTCCCACCACCTACAAGATCTGTACTCCAGATAAGAGACGCAGTACTAGAGTTCTTCACATTAACCTGCTGAAGGAATGGGTCTCGAGGCCTGAGGGGAAGCAAGATGTATTTTTCATCAGAAGTGTATCAGATGAGGAGGTGGAGGAACAATACCTGCCTTTGCCATCAGCTTCTGTTCTTGACCTGAGTCATCTCTCCCCAGAGCAGCAGTTGCAAGTGAGAGCCCTTTGTAACATCAATGTGTTTCATGATAATCCTTGACGTACTGATTATATTAAACATGATATTCGTCTGAAGGACAATGCAGCTGTGAAACGAAGGAGCTACAGGATCCCTGAGCGTTTCCTTGGTCCTTTAAAAGAGGAGATTGAATTAATGTGTTCTCTGGGTATCATTGAGACTTCTCACAGTGACTGGTGTAATCCTATTGTCCTTGTGCCAAAAAAGGATGGCACCATGAGGTTCTGTGTAGACTTCCGCTATTTGAACTCTGTTTCCAAGTTTGACTCTTATCCAACTCCCCGTATCGATGACATTATTTGTTGTCTTGGAAGAGCAAAATTTCTTACCACCATTGATCTCTCTAAAGGTTATTGGCAGGTTCCCCTTACCACCAGGTCTTGTGAACTGACAGCTTTCCGGACACCTTGGGGCCTCTATCAGTTTACCGTCATGCCTTTTGGGCTTCATGGAGCACCTGCAACCTTCCAGAGACTTATGGATAAGGTACTGGGAGGTCTTTCAAATTTTGCATCTGCTTATTTGGATGATATTGTCATCTACAGTAACAGCTGGGAGGACCATCTGCAACATCTTAAAGCTGTTTTTGAGTCTCTTCATGCTGCAGGTCTGACTGTTAATGCAGCTAAATGCACCCTTGCCAAGAAGGAAGTTCAATATCTCGGACATATTATTGGTAATGGAGTCATCAAACCTCAGATCCAGAAGGTTCAAGCAATTCAGTCATGTCCTCTGCCGCAGACTCGGACGCAGCTAAAATCCTTCCTTGGGATGTCGGGTTGGTACCATAAGTTCATTCCTAACTTTTCTGCCAGAGCTGCTGTGCTTACAGACATGACCAGTCCCAAGAGACCTAATCAGCTTCAGTGGTCGGAGGAAGCAGAGAGAGCTTTTCAGGACATCCAAGGTGCCTTGAGTGGACCTCCAACATTACACTGCCCTGACTTTGACCAGCCGTTTATTTTGCAAACTGATGCATCTGGGCGTGGGCTGGGTGCAGTGCTGCTTCAAGGGCTTCCAGGGGAACGTCATCCTATTGCTTTTATAAGCAGAAAGCTCTACCCAAGGGAAACTCGTTATTCCACCATAGAAAAGGAGTGCCTAGCTGTGAAGTGGGCCTTAGATTCACTGAAATATTATTTGTTGGGGACACGTTTCATCCTAGAAATGGATCACAAGGCTCTGAAGTGGCTTGAAAGAATGAAAGACTCATGCCTCTTACCCACCGCACAACTGCAAACGCTCCTGCCGTCCCCTTTTTGCCGCTGGTCATGGTCCCACTGAACCACTGAACACCGTCTGATGACGTACACTAGGGGGTAGCAGAGGGAGGGGTCTCTGGCTTGTTTTCCGGGTTCAGTTGTTGTTTTAACTGCACCTCCGACGGTCTTCGATGAGATTAAAACTTTTTTTTATGTTTGGGGTGATCTACACTGGAGAGGACAGCAGCCTGTCAGCAGCAACTGTAAAAATGCCACGTTTCTTACCGGAGTTTGGTTCCAATTCCTGGAGGCTGGATCCGGTGAGTTTAAAAAGTCCGAAAAAAGTCCCGTTGTGGTTGTGTAATCAGATAGCGAGGCTCTCCCGACTGTTTGCCGGATGCGTCGAGCCGCCAGAGATCAACATTTGGGACGTCTGCGGCTCGACGGCGACGCGCGCGTGCGTGTGCAGGCTGCCGCCGCGCCGCTTCGATCAGTTGAATCTCGCCGCTTCCTTGTTCCCCGTGACTCCACGCGTCTCCTCCATAGACTTTGAATGTAAACCGGTGTTATCCGGCCGCTTCGGCCGCCCGCCGCCGGGGGCGGTGGGTAGGAGGCATAAAACAGCAGAATAACCCGCTGGTACCTGGCGATGCAGCCATTCCAGTTTGATGTCCATCACATCCCTGGGGAGCTGAACTCCACTGCAGACTACCTGTCACGCTGGCCGATGGAGTTTCCAGAAGAGGGGGAGTGTGTGGAGGTTCCTCCATCTTTTCCCCAGTGTTAGTATTTATTTAAATGTTTTCACATAATATATTTAGAATTTCTTTCTTTTGCATTTTCTTTTCTTTCTTTTTCTTTTGCATTAGGTTGTTTGCTAATTTGGGTGCACACAGTTAGTAAAATACCTGATGTTTATTTAGATCATTAACTATTTTGTTTTGCTGAGTTTGAAGGACTGGCTGGGGGAAGATGATTGGTTGAAAGGCAAACCAGGAACTGGAACAACCCATGAGGCTGCTGGAACAATCCATCAGGCTGCTGGAAGCAGGGGACTTGATGTTGAAGAATCTGCCTTTCTCTACTAATAGCTTAACTGCTAAAACATTTTGGTGTTAGGTATGCCTTAGTTGATGATTTCTGTTGGGCCCATTTTTTCTATATTTTGAGATTAGTTATTGAAAGCTTTTTGTTAAAAACTTTTTGAAAATAAATTGGAAATATTTTTCATATAACCTTTGTCCTTGTGCCTTACTGGTCGGACCCTCACACTGTTTTATTATTTAAGTCACTACTACATATTAATGGCGATGCAATTTGAAAACATGGTGGGTCATGGACTTTAAAGTCCCCATAGTGTTTGTTTTGTCCATATAAACCACATTACAAAAGTCCATGTAAACCACAATGGTGCTCAGGGTGCTGTAAAAAATGCTGTGAAGCTCCTATCTGAAAGCTAAAGTGACCCAATTTTTTTCAGATTTTTTTGCAACGCTCTGAGCTTAGCCCCAGGGCTCTAGGACCTCGGGAAAGGGTAGTCCATCTAAACCACCTCCGGGCCCGTTTGGAGAAAACGTCCCACTAAACCATATTGGTGCGTATGTGTGTGTGTGTGTGTGTATGTGTGTGTGTATGTGTGTGTGTGTGTGTTGAAGTAACATTGTCCTTAATGTACATGTGTTTCAGTGGTTCTTGCCTCTGTTTTGAGCTGATTAAAAGAAGAAGTTCCTCAAGACTGAAGGCCTGATGTTGACCAGCAGGACCCAGAGCCTCTTATAGAGTGGAAGAGAAGACCCTTGGACCACTCTGGTGGGAGACCAACTAAATATGGAGGAGACCGATATCAAGGTTTTGGTCACTAAAGTTTCTTTAAAGAGTGAGAAGGTTAAAAAAAACTTAACAGGCAGAAACCCAAATTTAAAGACTCACAAAGGCAGTTCAAGCTCTTCACAGACTGATGTTAATGAGGACGATGAAGAGGATGGTGAAATGACCAATCCTGACTCTCTGCTAAAGAACTCATCAGACTCTGAATCAGAATGTGAAGACAGTATGAAAGACTGGAAGGAGAGCAGGGCTCCTGAATCAAAGGTAAAATCTGTCAACAAATCTTTGAGCTGCTCTGAGTGTGGTAAGCAGTATGTCAGTAACCGGACTCTTCAAAGACACATGACAAGTCATTCAGGAGTGAAGTCTTCAAGATGTCTGCTTAATAAGAAATGTGTTGGAAAGAAGAAAAATGTAGAGTCATGCAGGAAAGTCCAGGCAAGACCAAAATCAATAAGCTGTGATGACTGTGGTAAAAGATTTACTTCCAAATCAAATTTAAACTCACACATGAGAGTCCACACAGGAGACAAGCCGTTTCCTTGTGACCTTTGTGGACAGAGATTTAGTCAGAAGACAAATTTAAACTCACACATGAGAGTCCACACAGGAGACAAGCCATTTCCTTGCAAACTTTGTGGACAAAGATATAGTCATAAGTCAAGTTTAAACTCACACATGAGAGTCCACACAGGAGGCAATCTGTTTCCTTGTGATCTTTGTGGACAGAGATTTAGTTGGAAGCATGTTTTGAACTCACACATGAGAGTCCACACAGGAGAAAAGCCATTTCCTTGTGAACTTTGTGGACAAAGATTTAGTCTTAAGGCAAGTTTAAACTCACACATGAGAGTCCACACGGGAGAAAAGCCATTTCCTTGTGATCTTTGTGGACAGAGATTTAGTCATAAGGCAAATTTAAGCACACACATGAGAGTTCACACAGGAGACCAACCATTTCCTTGTGAATTTTGTGGACAGAGATTTAGTTGGAAGTCAAGTTTATACTCACACATGAGAGTCCACACAGGAGACAAGCCGTTTCCTTGTGATCTTTGTGGACAGAGATTTAGTTGGAAGCATGCTTTAAACTCACACATGAGAGTCCACACAGGAGACCAACCATTTCCTTGTGAACTTTGTGGACACAGTTTTAGTCATAAATCAAATTTAAACACACACATGAGAGTCCACACAGGAGACAAGCCATTTCCTTGTGAACTTTGTGGACAAAGATTTAGTCATAAGGCAAGTTTAAACTCACACATGAGAGTCCACACAGGAGACAAGCCATTTCCTTGTGAACTTTGTGGACAAAGATTTAGTCAGAAGGCAATTTTAAACTCACACATGAGAGTCCACACAGGAGACAAGCCATTTCCTTGTGAACTTTGTGGACAGAGATTTAGTCGGAAGGATGCTTTAAACAAACACACGAGAGTCCACACAGGTGTGAAAACTTTCTGACTGAAAATATTAAAATAACTATTATTTAGCATGAACATCTGTTAAAGGGCAATCAAACCAAGCCTTCCCCTACAATTACTTCAATGTTATTCCTGTAAGCTGAATAATGTTTACATCATGCGTTAACTTCAAAATATGGATGAAACAATGTCAGAACTGTCCAGGTTAAACTCCAGCTTTACTGTAGTATTAGGCTACTTTTCTACATGAAGCTAAATTTATCTGACATCTTTCTGCACCTAACTCGAGTGGAGTTTGCTTGCCCCCACTGAGTTGCCACAAACTCAAAAACCCAGTACAGGATTTGTCCCATGACCTATTAAAGACCCACAAGAGGTCACACAGAACTGAAGTGTTTAGTTCCCAGGTTTGTTGTTAAATAATATGTAAGGTGTGGAGGTCTGTGGTCCATTACTACAGTTACTGTTCACACTTGTAGGTAGGCTGTATTCTGAATGCTGTTTATGCTTTTGTCAGGGGAAACATGTACCGGTATGTGTGATAATTCATTATATAATGATCCTTATGTGTGAGCCATTTTATCTTATTCTGTGTCATTTGATCTGAATGGTATCTTATTATAATGCTTTGATATCACTGTTTGTGGAATGATGGTTCAATAACAGCTGGCTAGATGTTAATCATTCCCCTCCCCCTCCGCTGTCAGAGTTTGGTTCTGTAAATGCTAGAACAAGACTAGGATCAGAACCAAGGCAGAGTACGCATTGGGAGTTTTGTATACTTGTAATTAGGGATGGGGCCGATCCGATCCAGTATCTGTATTGGCATCCGATATCAGCATAATTTAAGTATCGGAATATAGGATCCAACCTGCCAATATTTCCGATCCAGCTTCAAAAAGCTCTTGTGTTCCACCATACTTCACTGACTACTGTCTTAAAGGGGATCACACATGCAAAATTCACTTTTTAATGTTTTTTTTACTCAACTTTGGGTATTTACTTCATAAAAAAACAGTTCTTGTGCCAAAAAAATGCACCCAGTGGTTTATTTACTCTAAGTAGATTTATTTTACTGTGATAATTACGCTTCGGTTTAAAATACTCTCGCATGTGACGTCACAAGCGAGAGGACAACCCACCTCAAACCTGAGTCCAGCCCCTCAACTAGCAACCCCTGGTGCGGCTCAACCCACTTCAGTAAAATACACGTCACGGTTGCCGAGCAGTTTTGGAGCTGACCCGGCGGTCATTTATTTATTTATTCATTTATTTAGCCCCCGGGGGGGCCAGCCACGCAGCACATCTTGAGTAAAACCAGAATGTTTTATTACCTTGTTTGAATGAACTCTGTCTCGTTGAAACTGTGCACACACACACTCTCGTGGGGCGACAGTCTGAAACGTACAAGCACCACTGATGATATACTTTTCAGATTAGCAATTTATTTTATTTAAGAATACCTTTCACTTCATCAAAATCTAATCAAAACTCCAGCGTTCTAAAAGTAGGTGGTTGTATGTATTTCTTATACGATGAAGGACTGCTTTTGTTCAACTGCGCCTGTAGGTCAGCGAGTTAAAACACTGGTGTCGCACCCAAAGGACCGGGGTTCGCGTCCTGGCCACGGCATCTTTTTTTTTTTTTTTTTTCGGAGAGATCGGGCTGCAGTGAGCTGCTGGCTTTTGAGGACAGTGTGGGTCCGGTCAGAGGTTGCCTCATACGGATAAATTAACTGGAAACACTCTGTGAACTTTGCGTGTGTCTGGATTGGATGTGCAGCCGTGGATCAAAGCGCCGCATGCAACTAGCAGGAGCTACGCGGGCTGTTTGTTACCGAAGGAGGAGGAAGAGCTAATTTTAGCCTCGGATTTGGGAGGACATGATAAAAGAAGCAGCTAATGGCGGCACACACAAACAGCTTTCGGTAAATCTTTTAAGCTAGCACTAACAGTAAGTCAAACTAGTAATAAAAAAAGGCTAATTTTAAAACAACAACAGATTTGAGATACTAGCAGTTACAGAGGGCGGAGACAGAGTTTTGACGGGCGTGGACTTCAGAGCTCATTATCATAAACAGGTCGTTTAGAACGGAAGTTAGAAATGGCAGAATTAAAAAGGGTATAATTTATTATCTAAGAATTATTTTTTGTATTAAATTGAATGAACGGGGTCTGGATAGCACACAGACATACCATAAAAATAAAAAAAAAACATATGAGGTCCCCTTTAACAATGCATGAGTTAAACCCAGTGAATACACTCTGGGCCTCACAATAGGAAACTCCCAACCTTTAACAGCACACATGAGGCAGGTCTATATCACAGATGCCCTTGTCACACATGGTGCAGCTGTAAAACTAAAAAAAATGCTAAGCATTATGGGAAATACAACAAAATCCATTCCCGTAGTGGTTAAGGGGAGTGGACTGTATTTTAGTTTGGGTATTTTAGTTTAGGTATTTTAGTTTTCCAGCTGCACCTAAACTTGAAAAACAAAAAAAAAAAAAACACTAAGCATTATGGAAAATACAACACAGTTCACTCCCCTTAACCACTTTAAAAAAATGCTAAGCATTATGGGAAATACAACACTTTTTTTTATTAAGTTTGAACAAAATTTGCAGAAACATGTGGCATGTACAACACAGATAAAATGGTTTGCAAGTACGAGGCACACATAATATAAAATGAGAGAAGATATATTGACATGTTTAAGAAAGAAAAGACAAAAAAATTGAAAATCTAAATAAATTTAATTAATAAATAAATAAAATAAAAACACACACAAGGAGCTCTAATTATTGAATAAAGTTCAGTTTTTCATATGCATTGAGTAGCTGTATACTCATCTTGCTTTTCCATCCATCCATCCATCCATCCATCCATCCATTTTCTTCCGCTTATCTGGGGTCGGGTCGCGGGGGTAGCAGCCTAAGTAGGGAGGCCCAGACTTCCCTCTCCCCAGCCACTTGGAGCAGCTCCTCTGGGGGAATCCCAAGGCGTTCCCAGGCCAGCCGAGAAACATAGTCCCTCCAGCGTGTCCTGGGTCTTCCTCTGGGTCTCCTCCCGGTGGGACATGCCCGGAACACCTCACCAGGGAGGCGTCCAGGAGGCATCCTAACCAGATGCCCGAGCCACCTCAACTGGCTCCTCTCGATGTGGAGAAGCAGCGGCTCTACTCCGAGTCCCTCCCGGATGACTGAGCTTCTCACCCTATCTCTAAGGGAGAGTCCAGCCACCCTGCGGAGAAAACTCATTTCAGCCGCTTGTATCCGAGATCTTGTTCTTTCGGTCATAACCCAAAGCTCATGACCATAGATGAGGGTGGGAACGTAGATCGATCGGTAAATTGAGAGCTTTGCCTTTTGACTCAGCTCTCTCTTCACCACGACAGACCGGTACAGCGCCCGCTTCACTGCGGACGCTGCACCTATCCGCCTATCGATCTCACGCTCCAGTTTTCCCTCATTCGTGAACAAGATCCCGAGATACTTAAACTCCTCCACTTGGGGCAGGACCTCCTCCCCGACCCGGAGAGGGCATGCTACCCTTTTCCGGCTCAAGACCATGGCCTCGGATTTGGAGGAACTGATCCTCATCCCGGCCGCATCACATTCAGCTGCAAACCGCTCCAGTGAAAGCTGTAGATCACGAACTGATGAAGCCAATAGGACCACATCATCTGCAAAAAACAGAGAAGCGATTCTAAGGCCACCAAAACGGATCCTCTCAACACCTTGGCTGCGCCTAGAAATTCTGTCCATAAAAGTTATAAACAGAATCGGTGACAAAGGGCAACCTTGGCGGAGTCCAACTCTCACCGGAAACGAGCCTGACTTACTGCCGGCAATGCGGACCAAGCTCTGACACCGGTCGTACAGGGACCTAACAGCCCGTATCAAAGGGCCTGGTACCCCATACTCCCGGAGTACCCCCCACAGAACCCCCCGAGGGACGCGGTCGAATGCCTTCTCCAAGTCCACAAAGCACATGTAAACTGGTTGGGCAAACTCCCACGCACCCTCCAGGACCCTGCTGAGGGTGTAGAGCTGGTCCAGTGTTCCACGACCAGGACGAAAACCACACTGCTCCTCCTGAATCCGAGGTTCGACTATCCGACGGACCCTCCTCTCCAGAACCCCTGAATAGACCTTACCAGGGAGGCTTAAGAGTGTGATCCCCCTATAGTTGGAACACACCCTACGGTCCCCCTTTTTGAATAGGGGAACCACCACCCCAGTCTGCCAATCCAAGGGAACTGCCCCCGATGTCCACGCGATATTGCAGAGTCGCGTAAGCCAACACAACCCCACAACATCCAGAGCCCTAAGGAACTCAGGACGAATCTCATCCACCCCCGGAGCCTTGCCACCGCGGAGCTTTTTAACCACCTCGGCGACCTCAGCACCAGAGATTGGAGAGCCCGACCCAAAGTCCCCAGGCTCCGCTTCCTCAGTGGAAGACGTGCCAGTAGGATTGAGGAGGTCTTCGAAGTATTCCGCCCACCGACTCACAACATCCCGAGTTGAGGTCAACAGCACGCCATCCCCACCATAAATGGTGTTGGTCGCGTACCGCTTTCCCCCCCTGAGACGCCGGATGGTGGACCAGAATCGCCTCGAAGCCGTACGGAAGTCATTCTCCATGGCCTCTCCGAACTCCTCCCACGCCCGAGTTTTTGCCTCAGCAACCACCCGAGCCGCATGCCGCTTGGACTGCCGGTACCTATCTGCTGCTTCCGGGGTCCCACAGGCCGGAAAGGCCCAATAGGACTCCTTCTTCAGCTTGACAGCATCCCTCACCGCCGGTGTCCACCACCGGGTTCGAGGGTTGCCACCACGACAGGCACCAACAACCTTGCGGCCACAGCTCCGATAAGCTGCCTCGACAATAGAGGCGCGGAACATGGCCCACTCGGGCTCAATGTCCCCCGCCTCCCTCGGAACGTGTTCAAAGCTCTCCCGGAGGTGGGAGTTAAAGCTCCGTCTTACGGGAGACTCTGCCAGACGTTCCCAGCAGACCCTCACAATACGTTTGGGTCTGCCAGGTCTGACCGGCATCCTCCCCCACCATCGGAGCCAACTCACCACCAGGTAGTGGTCAGTTGACAGCTCCGCCCCTCTCTTCACCCGAGTGTCCAGGACATGCGGCCGCAGATCAGATGAGACGACAACAAAGTCGATCATCGAACTGCGACCTAGGGTGTCCTGGTGCCAAGAGCACATATGGACACCCTTATGCCTGAACATGGTGTTCGTTATGGACAATCCATGACGAGCACAGAAGTCCAACAACAGAACACCACTCGGGTTCAGATCAGGGGGGCCGTTCCTCCCAACCACACCCCTCCAGGTCTCACTGTCATTGCCCACGTGAGCGTTGAAGTCCCCCAGTAGAACAAGGGAGTCCCCAGGAGGCGCACCCTCCAATACCCCCTCCAAGGACTCCAAAAAGGGTGGGTAATCTGAGCTGTTGTTCGGCGCATAGGCACAAACAACAGTCAGAGCCCGTCCACCCACACGTAGGCGAAGGGAGGCTACCCTCTCGTTCACCGGGGTGAACCCCAACGTACAGGCACCAAGATGGGGGGCAACAAGTATGCCCATTCCTGCTCGGCGCCTCTCACCAGGGCAACTCCAGAGTGGAAGAGTGTCCAACCCCTCTCAAGGAAACTGGTTCCAGAGCCAGAGCCATGCGTTGAGGTGAGTCCGACTATTTCTAGCCGGAACCTCTCAACCTCACACACTAGCTCAGGCTCCTTCCCCACCAGAGAGGTGACATTCCATGTCCCAATGGCCAGCTTCTGTAGCCGAGGATCAGACCGCCAGGGTCCCCGCCCTCGGCCACCACCCATCCCACATTGCACCCGACCCCTTTGGCCCCTCCCACAGGTGGTGAGCCCATGGGAAGGGGGACCCACGTCTCCTCTTCGGGCTGTGCCCGGCCGGCCTCCATGGGTAAAAGCCCGGCCACCAGGCGCTCGCCAACGTGCCCCACCTCCGAGCCTGGCTCCAGAGTGGGGCCCCGATGACCCGCGTCCGGGCGAGGGAACATTGTTTCCATTAATTCCATTATTTTCCATTTATTTCTAAACTTCTAGAGAAAATAGTTGAGTCCCAGCTAAAGTGCTTCCTAGAGGATCACGCTATCCCCGAGCTATTCCAGTCTGGCTTCAAATCCCTCCACAGCGCTGAGACTGCCTTACTGAAGGTTTTTAACGAAATCTTCCTATCCACAGACACCGGTGACTCTGTGCTGCTTGTCCTGTTGGACCTCACATCCGCTTTCGACACCATCGACCATGAGATCCTCATTGCTAGGTTGGAGCAGTGGGTGGGCATCACAGGGTCAGCCCTGAACTGGTTCAGATCCTACCTCTCTGACAGATCTTTTTGTGTTTCTATCAATGGTTTTAGTTCTGCAGTGGCAGCTCTTAAATGGGGGGTTCCACAGGGGTCCATCCTGGGTCCTCTCTTGTTCTTCTTATACCTGCTGCCACTCGGTGCTATTTTCCGGAAACACAACATACCCTTCCACTTCTACGCCGATGACTGTCAAATTTACTTCCCTCTAAGACAAAATGGTACATGCTGTATTCAACCTCTGCTCGACTGCCTGGCTGACATCAGGGACTGGATGGCTTTAAAGCCTGACCCATCAAAAAATAGTCAGAAAATTCTAATTTTTTAGAATTGACATGTTTATTAAGCCTTTAAAGAAAATCCAATTTTTTTTTTTGCCATATCACTTTGTTTATCATATTTTTTTTGTATCACATCTGATACACTCGGCTTTTTTGGTAACACTTTGCTCAAAACAATGTTCATTTAGGAAACAAAAGACAGTTTTGCCCATAACATTTAACAAGTTTAGAACACTCTGGGCAGTTTACTAATCTGTTTTTTTTTTACATTGAACTTTTTAGAGCCATTCATTTCACTTCGTGGTAGGCACAAAAACAGTTTCTGTCCTTGTTCAGGCACAGATGTACCTTACACTTTGCACAGTAGATGTGTGAAAAGTGATTGCCGGTGCAGTGCTTGCATCTCTGCCGGGTTTCCCATGTTGGAAAATAATCAATGCCATCCTTTCTTACACCAAGAGGGACAATGCAGCTTGGCCTTTTATGGGGTGGTGTCGGAGTTGCTTCTGGAGACGACAGAGGTCTCCCACACCTGATTTTGACTTTTCCTGCACTTGTAAGAGAAGTGCCAACCAAAGCCTGAAATCTTCGCAGAGCCATTGGTTTCCTTTTAGGTTGTAGCTTCTTTTGATCTCTTCTATAGAGGTTCCAAGTGTTGATGACTGCTATGGTAACAGTGTGCCACCAGATGTACATGTACCATCTTCGGGATCTGAAGCTGAACTTGTAAAGTGCAGACAGCATATCAAGGAGATCAACACCTCCCATGAACTTGTTATATGTGTCAACAATGGCTGGTCTGGGAACCATCACATAAGTTTTGGATTTGCGATCCCAGCGTTTCACGTTTCCCACAGGTTCAATGCCGACATAAGAGGAAATCAGGTTCACTGCTTTGTTGTCATACCATCTCACAATGATGTTGTTGTCTTGATTCACTCTGAAGTCCATTGACCCTCTTCCACTTTTCTTCGTTTCTTTTTCATCTTTCATGATACAGTCTTTCATCCTGTTCATACGGATTGTGCCAATGTAGTGGATTCCTCTCTCTTTTAGTTGTTGGACCAAAGGAACAGATGTAAAGTAGTTGTCTGCAAAGACTTTGTGATTTCTTTCTGCAGGAAGTGTTGATGTCATTTTCAGCACAACTTCTCCTGTAACACCAACTTCAGACTTCTCTCTGTTTGGGTTTTGTGCACCTTGACAAATATCAAAGTCATATAGAAAGCCACTTTGTCCAGCTCGTCCCCACATTTTGAAACCCCATTTGTGAGGTTTTGCAGACATTTCAGTGATTAACCAGTTAATATCAATTATCAAAAATAGTGTATGGTTGCATTGTGGCAGGAATGCTGTAGAATAAATTACAAAAATGTCACATGACCGTTCAGGACTGGAGCACCTTATATACCTGCAGTATCAAGTTTGATACACACATGTTTAACACGGTTTAACTGTAAAAATATAAAATATTTTAAAGTAATTATGCATTGCTTCAACACAGCAAGTATTTATTTAAATAAATTACTAACAATATTGATGTTATTTTTACCGTAACTTCTCCAAAATTAGCGAAGGTTTTCCTGAAAAACGTGTGTGGATGAGCTCCTGTCAGCAGACATTTTGAAAAGGAAAAAAAAAAACTGCCCCACTGCCTGCAATACATTGATAATCCACT
Source organism: Garcialebias charrua (assembly GCA_038048925.1). NCBI lineage: Eukaryota > Metazoa > Chordata > Actinopteri > Cyprinodontiformes > Rivulidae > Garcialebias > Garcialebias charrua. Next base: position 15,253 of record JBBPBX010032435.1, on the reverse strand, counting down.
AGATGGCAGAGTACATGTCTCAAATGATATACAACAGGTTTTTGAGGTAAATCCTGATCACATTGATAAAATAGAGGTCACAGAATGTTGAGTAGCAAATATGATACAAATGGCGAGCTTCAATGATAAGAAGTCTGAAGCCATATTGTTCCTTCCCAATGACACAACCTCAAACCACTGCATCGACCTCTCTGCTCTACCCCTGTCTTAAAAACAAAAAGTCACAAATCTGGGAGTGATAATGGATCCTTCCATGAAACTCAACAGTCACGTAAACATGATTGTTAAATCCTGTTTTTTCCAGCTGAGGCGACTGTCTAAGCTGAAGCCCATATTATCAAAAAATAACCTGGAGACAGTGATTCACGCATTCATTACATCTAGGCTTGATTACTGCAATTCACTTCTGCTTGGCGTCAGTCAGGCCTCCATTGCACGATTACAACTGGTCCAGAACGCAGCTGCCCGATTTTTAACCAGTACACGCAAAGGAGAGCACATTACACCAGTCTTGGCCTCCCTGCACTGGCTACCGGTTCATCTTAGAATCCAATTCAAAATTCTCATGTACGTCTACAAATCACTGAACAGCCTCGCCCCCGCCTATCTCTCAGATCTGATACACCCATATGTCCCTCCACGTGCTTTGAGGTCAGAGGACCGGGTACTTTTAACAGTTCCAGAAACTCGTCTTAAGCGCAGAGGTGACAGGGCCTTCTCTGTAGCTGGCCCTAGACTCTGGAACGAGTTACCGCTGCTCATCAAACAGGCCCCCTCCCTCTCAGTTTTCAAATCCAGGTTAAAAACTCACTACTGTACTGTTGCCTTCAATACCCGCTGATTGGTGTTTGATCATTTTATTTTGTTGATCCACAGTGTTTTTATGTTTTTCGTGTTGTACTTCATTGTCTGTGATGCCTGTTGCTTGTTTGTTTGTTCAGCACTTTGGTGTGGACTTGTTCCTGTTTAAAGTGCTTTATAAATAAAATGGTATGGTATGGAATTAATTGAACTCATCATAAGGGGTCTTTGGGCTGCACTTTGTCTGGTCCCTCGCCTAGGACCTGTCTGCCTTGGGTGACCCTACTAGAGGCATGAAGCCCCTGACAGCATAGCTCCTAGGATCATTGGGACACTCAAACCCCTCCACCACGGTAAGGTGGCAGCCCAGGGAGGGGGGTGGCAGTCCAGGGAGGGGAGGGATCTTGCTTTTCATCAGTTTTAAATTTTTTAGGTGTTTATCCATCAGCTGGCATTGAAAGGTTGAAAATTCAGGTTTTCTGTTTTCCCATTTACAGGAATGGATGAAGTATTTAACGAGGATCAGCAGGTTGTTAAGTATGAGGTCAGCTCTTCTGTCTCTCTTGTTGTCTTTCCCATAATGCTTAGCGGTGTTTTAGTTTTCCAGTTGCACCATAAAGCCCCCAGTATAGCTCTGCGTTGGGCCGCACGCCGTGTGAGCGCCGCGGCACAAGCCTTTGAATGCGGGCGTAAACGCGCCAAGCTCAAATTTTATGACCGCTTACGCGCGTGCGTTGTCTCACAATAAACTGCTCCGCACCGGACTGTTTTGTGAGAGACACAAATGTATTAAATTCCTCTCCTTCATCGCTATCTGGACTTTTCTTTTGTTTTTTTGCCAAAAGTCAAGTGATCACTTGAAGCGGTCACCATTCGCTTCCTCCTCCTATGAGGAGGAATGAATGAATTTTTCACGAGCGAACTAAACTTTATGTCCAACGTGGCTGCGCCAGGTTCTAAATATTTCCTGGTGGGCTGTGGGCTGAAGGACCAGCGCTCCCTGTTTTTATTTTAGTTTTTAGAACTTTTTATTAACATATAAACACAAAATACCGCTGCGCAGCCTGTGCCTTTTTCTTTCACCAGCCGACCTGTCAATCAATTCAGTAGGCGTGTCAGCAAATGACCAATCAGTGACCTCAATTTGTCCCGTAGGTAAACGCTCCGCCCTGCTACTGGAGCCTCACAGAGCTATAATGTGAACTGCCTGCGCGTAACACGCGCTCGTCGAGCGGCGTTCGGCCCAACGCAGAGCTATACTGGAGGCTTAAGTGAGAAGGACGTATGTGATATAGACCTACCTCTTGTGTGCTGTTAAAGTTTGTGAGTTTCATGTTGTAAGGCCCAGAGTGTTTTCATTGGGTTTAACTCACACATTGTTAAGATGAATGGTCTCAGTTAAAATAATTTATTATACAGAATCATATAATTGAACGGTATCGGATCGGAAAAGTATCGGTATCGGTCGATACCCAGATTTAAGTATCGGATCGGAAGGAAGAAATGTGGATCGGTGTATCCCTACTTGTAATGTGTTGACATTCTGTATTCTGACTGTTCCTCCAAAGCTTTGTGTTATTAGATTTGATTAAATCTACACCTGATTGTTTGAGAATCAGTTTTTTCTGACATCTTTCATTTTAATTTTATTTGAACCTATTCCCTGTATACCAAATTAACTAGGGATGCACCGATCCACTTTTTTTCCACTTCCGATACCTGTGATTTGGTCTCGAGTGAGACCGATCCGATGCCAATCTGATACAGAAAAACAGTGCTGAATTAACAAAAATGGCTAAATCATGTCATCTGGACCCGTTTCTGAAACAGGTCCAGATGACATGATTTAGCCATTTTTGTTGTTGTCTACCTGGATGATATAGCTTACAAACTCAGTGCCTAATTAACTTTACACATTTTTTAACACAAACATGAATGTACTAAATTACAAATTTACTGAAAACTGTGCACTAGAGCAGCACACTTAAACACACCAAGAGTTTCACAAGCTTGGTCAAACATGTAACTACAACACAACTTTAATTTGTTCAGTCAGTTCACTAGTGTGTGATGTCACTCAGAGCACAAAGCATAGAATTAGAGTGAATAGATCTGACCAGTCATGGATCGGTCACATTGTCACCAGTACCCGATCCAGAAGATTTTTTTTCTTCCCGATATCGGTACCAATCCTGATATTGTATTGGATCTTCCCTTGTGCTGAACCCACATGCTGAACCCCACCCCCCACTTGAAAACTGTACAAACAACACGCGGCGAGATGAGAGCCCCACTATGGCAAGTTATTTAGGGGAAACACTGACCAGTAGTTTTTACTTAGTTTATGTGTGTACATATTCTTGATTTTTCTTTGTTCTTTTGCATTAGAATGAGGGGGAAAAGCACAACTCAAAAAATCCACCACAGACCTCGTCAGTAGTTGCAGCTTTTATCCGAATGACTACAAACTGAAATGTAAAATGTGCTGTTGCAGACAAATAACTGTTGGAAATCATAATCAAAGTGTTGTCACCCTGACAGTTTATGTTTTTACAATAATTTAATGTCTTAATTATTATTTTCATATGTTAGTGTTATGTTTTTCAGTAGTGACAATGTGTCATATTTTATTAGTTGGTGTAGTAATAAAAATGAAAGCAGATTTAAAAACTTTTTTTTTTCAATAAAACAGTTATTTAAAAAATCATTATTGTTTTGCAGTCTTTAAAATAACAACAACCTCTTTCTCAATAATGGCATACCAGTCTGATAAAATGCTATATGAGCTAATATTATTATATTAGCTATCTACACTTTTACACAACACAGTTGTTTAGTTTGTCACCGTTTTCTAAAGTGAACATGTGTTCCTGCATAAAAAGGGTGACAAACTAAATAGACCTTTTACCAGTTGACGTCATCACGCACAGCTCGCCTGAAACGAGCGTTCTGATTGGACGGCAAAAAGCCCTAACCGGATTCAGGGGCTAAGCAAGGGGTCGATGAGCTTCGTAATGATAGCGAGTTGTAATTTAGAAGCTTGTTTTCTTAAAATAGTGAACAACCGCTGGTCAAAATGCCTGAACATTGTGCCGCGGACACGAGAGGAGGAAACCGCACGCCCATACACATTGTCTTAGACAGGGTTGCTTTTTTGGCTACAGATGAACCGTGCGCGCGGGGCTGCCTGGCCTGCACCTTCACCCAGCCAGGAGCCACTAAGTCCCGGCTACACCTGATCCAGTGCGCCCTGGAGGTCCAGAACCGGCTGGACCCAGCTAGGAGCCACTAAGTCCTGGCTACAGATGAACCGTGCGCGCGGGGCTGCCTGCACCTTCACCCAGCCAGGAGCCACTAAGTCCCGGCTCAAAAAATCATGCATTTACTGGTAGCTTAATGATTTTAGAAGATTCGGTTAACGGTTGGCTTATCAAACGTTTTGACATTCCACTCACCTGCTCTTCAGTGGGGCCGAAGGAAGAATCTCCTTGCATGTCGCAGGTCGAAACAGGCAGAAACCCCAACACACGCAGCGGACCGAAGAACAACGCGGTCTCGTCGAACTAGCTAGCTGCTGCTAGCTTAGCAGCTGTCCAGTAGCATTCCGCTGCGGGAGATCGTTCTCCGCCCTGTCTGTTTCCCATATCCAAGATGTAATGTAGGAACGTAATCCACGGAGCTTGGATCATTAATGTCCATGCCAGATAAAAAACGCACACACGTTGATGCTTCGTGCCGGGGTGAAATCCTGCCTGTACCGGCCGGCGGTGGTGCTGGTTTGCTCCACATCTTCCTTCTTTTAGTCGCTCTACTCGACTTTCCCAGAGGGACGTTGTAAAACGAACAAGTCTCACCTTCTTCTTTTACTCGTTGAAGTTGCCTGGAACAATTATAAACACAATAAAAGTCTTATTTCTCCACCGCGACCGTTGCCAGCAACGACAACACTCCAGTTGCGTGCCCGTGCTTCCGGAAAATTCTGGAAAAATGCGAGTGCGCATGCGCGATGACGTCAACTGGTAAAAGGTCTATTAAAGCTGTAAGCAGCATTGAGGTCCTCGCAGCAAAGCACCGCTTCGGCCTTACGGCGACCGCGGGAGCTCCAGCTAGTCCACCCAGTCGCCATTGCGACTGCTCCCGTTCCTATCCTGCACCTGTTCACCAGGGTGTGCATTTGCCAAATCTTTGATATCACCTGCGACCGCTGGAGCTCCAGCAACGCTTCCCTGTCACAATTGTGAACGCTGTCATTCCATTCCTGTACGCATCATCCAGGATGCTCATATGCCGAATCTTCGAACTCACCTTCTTCCCATATCAGTACAAGTCCAGCTGCAAGCCTTACAAGTTTGGCTGAAATGTGACCTCCCAGACAGGAGTTATTGTGACTTTCTGTTTTGTGACTTCAGTCTGAGCACCTCAGACTGAGAAGTCTTTCACATGAAAGATTAAATATTTCTACATTTTGTTTTGTTTTTTGAATGTCCAGAGGACCAAACTTCACTTTATAGAAGTTTCTACCTGGATTATTGAGCATGCATCAGGGTGTCTATATTTAAAGTTCTATATAGAGAATATAGATGTTTTTGTAGAATCTGGTTCATCAGATTTAATGCAGTTCAGTTTATTTATATAGCACCAACCCAAAACAGAAGTTGTCTCAGGGCACTGAACAGAAATATTCATATATAAAAATAATAATATAACATTATTTATCTGAGGAGCAGACTGCTTTGAGTTTAACTCATCACAGAACTCTCATTAGCAGGATCCTGGACACACCTCCAGAATCGGTCCTAAAGTGCAAATCCAGGCTGTGCAGGGCTGAGCAGAGTAGGGGCTGATTAGGAGCAGTGCAAATGGGGTATAAGTTTAATGCAGAGGGTATTTTGAAAATTTACAGGTGGCGCTCTTGAGCCGTTTCTGTTGTGATTTTTGACACGCCCCCAAAATACGTAAATTTTCAACAGTCCTGATGCGTCCTCCAAATTTGGTGGGTTTTTGGAAAATGTTAAGGCTCACAAAAGGCCAATTCATTTGGCGGAAAATTTTCAGCTCTGGCCTGAAACACTACGATTACAATAGACCTTCGCAGCGCTTAGCTGCTCGGGCCTAACTAGTGGTGTTGTGCAAATGTGTTGATTTATTAGTAGCTCATGTAGCATTCTTTCACAACAGAATGTTGTTGACAAGGAGTTGTTTTCTAAACAATCACATTGGCTGACTTAAAACAAATGTTGGTAGAGAATGAGATGCCATCCCACAACAGTGTGTGACCAAACTGGTGAGCAGCATGAAGAGGTGCCAGGCTGTTGTGGCTGTGTGTGGTTCTTCCACATGCTTCTGAGGCTCCAGTTTGTTCAATGAGTAAAATATGTTGTCAATATGTTTTGTTTATTAAAACTTGTTTGTTGAATCCAATAAACGACACCAAACAAGAGTCAACAGCTGAATAAGATGTTTGGTTTTGTCAGAGAAGGGTTGACAAGTTTTACATGAGCATCATCCTCATTTAGTTCATCTCCTAAAATGACAAATTCACCCAAAACTTCTACTGTTCAAAATATTTCTGTGATAATTCAATCATGTTTCCAATCATTTTACAACAAGCTGTTTATTTAATACCACTGTTCAATCAATGTTGAAAGTTTATTATCAAATTTCATACTTGATGATGTAAAAGCTTTTGTTTTATTTTGCTGTATTTCTTGATTTTATTTTACTTTTGATCACAATAAAGCTTGTTATGATTATGGAATAGTTTGCATCCATCCATCCATCCATCCATCCATCTTCTTCCGCTTATCCGGGGTCGGGTCGCGGGGGTAGCAGCCTAAGTAGGGAGGCCCAGACTTCCCTCTCCCCAGCCACTTGGAGCAGCTCCTCCGGGGGAATCCCAAGGCGTTCCCAGGCCAGCCGAGAAACATAGTCCCTCCAGCGCGTCCTGGGTCTTCCTCTGGGTCTCCTCCCGGTGGGACGTGCCCGGAACACCTCACCAGGGAGGCGTCCAGGAGGCATCCTAACCAGATGCCCGAGCCACCTCAACTGGCTCCTCTCGATGTGGAGAAGCAGCGGCTCTACTCCGAGTCCCTCCCGGATGACTGAGCTTCTCACCCTATCTCTAAGGGAGAGTCCAGCCACCCTGCGGAGAAAACTCATTTCAGCCGCTTGTATCCGAGATCTTGTTCTTTCGGTCATAACCCAAAGCTCATGACCATAGATGAGGGTGGGAACGTAGATCGATCGGTAAATTGAGAGCTTTGCCTTTTGACTCAGCTCTCTCTTCACCACGACAGACCGGTACAGCGCCCGCTTCACTGCGGACGCTGCACCTATCCGCCTATCGATCTCACGCTCCAGTTTTCCCTCATTCGTGAACAAGATCCCGAGATACTTAAACTCCTCCACTTGGGGCAGGACCTCCTCCCCGACCCGGAGAGGGCATGCTACCCTTTTCCGGCTCAAGACCATGGCCTCGGATTTGGAGGAACTGATCCTCATCCCGGCCGCATCGCATTCAGCTGCAAACCGCTCCAGCGAAAGCTGTAGATCACGAGCTGATGAAGCCAATAGGACCACATCATCTGCAAAAAACAGAGAAGCGATTCTAAGGTCACCAAAACGGATCCTCTCAACACCTTGGCTGCGCCTAGAAATTCTGTCCATAAAAGTTATGAACAGAATCGGTGACAAAGGGCAACCTTGGCGGAGTCCAACTCTCACCGGAAACGAGCCTGACTTACTGCCGGCAATGCGGACCAAGCTCTGACACCGGTCGTACAGGGACCTAACAGCCCTTATCAAAGGGCCTGGTACCCCATACTCCCGGAGTACCCCCCACAGAACCCCCCGAGGGACGCGGTCGAATGCCTTCTCCAAGTCCACAAAACACATGTAAACTGGTTGGGCAAACTCCCACGCACCCTCCAGGACCCTGCTGAGGGTGTAGAGCTGGTCCAGTGTTCCACGACCAGGACGAAAACCACACTGCTCCTCCTGAATCCGAGGTTCGACTATCCGACGGACCCTCCTCTCCAGAACCCCTGAATAGACCTTACCAGGGAGGCTTAAGAGTGTGATCCCCCTATAGTTGGAACACACCCTACGGTCCCCCTTTTTAAATAGGGGAACCACCACCCCAGTCTGCCAATCCAAGGGAACTGCCCCAGATGTCCACGCGATATTGCAGAGTCGCGTAAGCCAACACAACCCTACAACATCCAGAGCCCTAAGGAACTCCGGGCGAATCTCATCCACCCCCGGAGCCTTGCCACCGCGGAGCTTTTTAACCACCTCGGCGACCTCAGCACCAGAGATCAGAGAACCCGACCCAAAGTCCCCAGGCTCTGCTTCCTCAGTGGAAGACGTGCCAGTAGGATTGAGGAGGTCTTCGAAGTATTCCGCCCACCGACTCACAACATCCCGAGTTGAGGTCAGCAGCACGCCACCTCCACCATAAATGGTGTTGGTCTCGTACCTCTTTCCCCCCCTGAGACGCCGGATGGTGGACCAGAATCGCCTCGAAGCCGTACGGAAGTCATTCTCCATGGCCTCTCCGAACTCCTCCCACGCCCGAGTTTTTGCCTCAGCAACCACCCGAGCCGCATGCCGCTTGGACTGCCGGTACCTATCAGCTGCTTCCGGGGTCCCACAAGCCAAAAAGGCCCAATAGGACTCCTTCTTCAGCCTGACAGCATCCCTCACTGCCGGTGTCCACCACCGGGTTCGAGGGTTGCCACCTCGACAGGCACCAACAACCTTGCGGCCACAGCTCCGATAAGCTGCCTCGACAATAGAGGCGCGGAACACGGCCCACTCGGACTCCATGTCCCCCGCCTCCCTCGGAACGTGTTCAAAGCTCTCCCGGAGGTGGGAGTTAAAGCTCCGTCTTACGGGAGACTCTGCCAGACGTTCCCAGCAGACCCTCACGATACGTTTGGGTCTGCCAGGTCTGACCGGCATCCTCCCCCACCATCGGAGCCAACTCACCACCAGGTAGTGGTCAGTTGACAGCTCCGCCCCTCTCCTCACCCGAGTGTCCAAGACATGCGGCCGCAGATCAGATGAGACGACAACAAAGTCGATCATCGAACTGCGACCTAGGGTGTCCTGGTGCCAAGAGCACATATGGACACCCTTATGCTTAAACATGGTGTTCGTTATGGACAATCCATGACGAGCACAGAAGTCCAATAACAGAACACCACTCTGGTTCAGATCAGGGGGGCCGTTCCTCCCAACCACACCCCTCCAGGTCTCACTGTCATTGCCCACGTGAGCGTTGAAGTCCCCCAGTAGAACAAGGGAGTCCCCAGGAGGCGCACTCTCCAATACCCCCTCCAAGGACTCCAAAAAGGGTGGGTAATCTGCGCTGCCGTTTGGCGCATAGGCACAAACAACAGTCAGAGCCCGTCCCCCCACACGTAGGCGAAGGGAGGCTACCCTCTCGTTCACCGGGGTGAACCCCAACGTACAGGCACCAAGATGGGGGGCAACCAGTATGCCCACTCCTGCTCGGCGCCTCTCACCAGGGGCAACTCCAGAGTGGAAGAGTGTCCAACCCCTCTCAAGGAAACTGGTTCCAGAGCCAGAGCCATGCGTTGAGGTGAGTCCGACTATTTCTAGCCGGAACCTCTCAACCTCACACACTAGCTCAGGCTCCTTCCCCACCAGAGAGGTGACATTCCATGTCCCAATGGCCAGCTTCTGTAGCCGAGGATCAGACCGCCAGGGTCCCCGCCCTCGGCCACCACCCATTCCACAATGCACCCGACCCCTTTGGCCCCTCCCACAGGTGGTGAGCCTATGGGAATTTTTGAGAATCTTACATAAATTTACATCAAATTGCTGGTGCCCTGCTACAAGTCCAAATTCTTAGTTTACATGTGTTCAAATGTTCCATAAATCAACCAGAAATGAACCTTTAGATGACAGTTGAACAAACATTTAGTGACCACCATCATTATTAGTGTTTTTACATCAAGAATCAATTTAGATTCAATTCTGTAAGACCGATGACATTTCATTGTTTCACTTCAATTAGTTTTTGCTGTCTAGATAAAGAACCATTAAGAGGGAGGAGTGGGATCTGTCCAAAACTTTTGAACTTCCATGTTTCCCTGAAAACGGTCCTCAGAGGGATGGTGAAACCCTGACGACTCTCAGGTTCCAGCAGATGCTTCTTCCATTGTTAGGCAGGATTCACAGGTTTCAGGTTTTCCAGCTCACACTTTTTATTCTTTGTATGTACATCTACAAATGATCAAGTTTCTGAGTCAACCCAGTTCAAGATGGCCGCCACAGCCACCTGACCTTAGAAACAAAAAGTTGTCTATAATTCATGAAAAAAGGCCTCATCAACAGCCCTATTCTTTTCCTCCATAAAATAAGTTGTATTCTGACGTGTTGTTGTGTTTTAAAAACTGTTTCTCTATGATCTGCTGTCTTTGCATGAATTCTGAGCAGTGAGTGCTGAATGAACTCCCTCCTCACCTCATGGTCTTTCCTGCAACTCCTCATTTTATAGAGTGCAGTGCAGATGTTTTCCAGATGTTTTCCAGAGGAGCAGAGTTGAGACACAAAGCAAAGACGGAGACAAACGAGTCCTTCATGTTCCTTCATGACATGTCATGGACTATGGAAGAGAAACTCATTGTAGCTGTGTGTTCGCGACAAGTCCTTCATGACCAGTCAAGTCTGCTCTACTGAGACGGAAATAAAAAGCTCCTCGCCTTGCGGAGTGCAGTGAGAGGACTCTGTGTACCGGTAAGCTCCTCCCACACACCCCGCACACACACTGTTTCGCGTTTCTGCGTTTCTGTCTGGGCACCAAGTGCGTCCACTTGCGTGCGTGTCGAGCTTTTTGGAGGCTGAAAAGCTGTTCGGTGTGACCACACCATTACCTTGACAGAAACAAATTGGATTCATGATGACAACTGGATTTTGCTGTTTGGCTTGGTGAAATCAGGATTGTCTACAAAGTTGTGTGGAATGTGTCGAAGCTTGGCAGCACTCAGACTGAATTATGTGGAGCTGCGTCAGAGTTGGAGCAGGCTGTTATCAGGACTGTGAACTTTCTGGCAGTACCCATGAACGGTGGGAATAATCTTGGAGAAAGCTGTAAGCTCATCTTTCATTGTAAAGAATCAATTCGGCTGTTTGGAGTTTCCATCAAAGAACTATATCACCAGCAAGACTTCTTAAAGGCAGAAAAAGCAATTCATGAGTTCTGCCTGACCCAAACTGTAGCCTTGACGGCGGACTTATCTCAACTCCTCCTGGTATGTTTAGAAAAAACAAAGATGCTTTGTCTGTCTCCTCATCCCTCCCTTCCCAAGGCCGTGGACATGTGACAGAACCTCAACGGAGCTGATGATAAATAACACCTCTTATCTGGACAATGGCTGAGAGGGAGGGCTCTGGACTATGCTACGACCTTCCCTTAAAATTCAATATATTCACCGGCCTATATGTACATGTATCACGTCTATTTATGTGCTATGCTGTGGTCGTTTTTTTTAATGCCTCAAATCGTTCCCTGTCTAGGACAAGGTGTGAGAGATCTTTTTTTATACAGTCTCTCCTCATGTTTTCTTCCCTTTTCTCACCTAAACACAAATATTATTCTGAACAAGAATAAGAAAAGGCCACACTTTTATAGTAGCAGCTTCGTGCACTACGTCCATATTTCAGACGATTGTACGTACGTTCTCGTTGTATCTCAGTGCAATGATAATAAAGTTTATTCTGATTCTGATTATTGTGTGTCATTATTGTGTGTAGTTATTATGTGCAATTACTGTGTGTAATTATTATGTGTAATCAATGCTTTAAGTGGGCCGGAACGCACCAGAACGCAGTTCCACCACTTCTAAAATTTAACCCTAAGAGTACCGGGACTTTTTTTTAGAGTAGGTGCGTTCCGGAACTTATTTTCATCTTCTCCACTTGAAAAAAAAAATGCCCTCAGAAAAAGCCTATTGTTTTTGGCGCAAATCGCTTGCCGTACATTCAAGTGGACCTAGGCATCTCACGTGAGAGGAAAAGCGGAAGAAAACAATCACTTGTGATGTTGAGCTGGCTCCAAAGGGGCTCCAAGAGGACACGAAATGGAGCAGAGTTAACTGATAACAGTAGCACTCTCGAACAGTCTGTCATTGCACAAGAAAACGGAGTTCGGACTCTACAAGCTAGCATTAGCACATTGGAGCCTGATGCTTCACAAACGCCTGTTACTGTCGATTTTGCCGCCGAAAGAGACGTCAACAATATACAACAAAATGACCAGTGGCCGGACTGTTGGTCAAAGGATCAAGTGCAGTATTTTTGCTCACAGAACAACTGGCTAATTGCCAAAGACGGAAAGCTTGGCTGCAAGGTATGTTGTCAAGTCGGCTCACTGGGTGCTCAGACAGAGCAAGAACTCAGGATGTCAAGTGAATGGAGTGCGTGTTTAATCAATTCAAATGGAGAAGAATTTTGAATTTGGCACATGTGGAATTAATTTAGAACTGGCTTTGTTCTTTGTAAATTTACATTAAAAATACTGATCTTTAACTCAGTAGACAGATCTAGATCAAATATTATGTTTCTGTCCCATATTATTATGACATTAGGGAGAGTACCGGCACTTATTTTTTCCCACTTAAAGCACTGTGTGTAATTACTGTGCGTAATTACTGTGTGTCATTATTGTGTGTAGTTATTATGTGTAATTACTGTGTGTAATTGTTGTGTGTAATTATTATGTGTAATTACTGTGTGTCATTATTGTGTGTAATTATTATGTGTAATTACAGTACTGTGTGTCATTATTGTGTGTAGTTATTATGTATAATTACTGTGTGTAATTATTGTGTGTAATCATTGTGTGTAATCATTGTGTGTATTTACTGTGTGTAATTATTATGTGTAATTATATGTGTAATTACTGTGTTTAATTATTGTGTGCAGTTATTATGTGCAACTACTGTGTAATTATTGTGTGTAGTTATTATGTGTAATTACTGTGTGTAATTACTGTGTGTATTTATTATGTGTAATTACTGTGTGTAGTTATTGTGTGTAATTATTGTGTGTAATAATTGTGTGTAGTTAATGTGAGTCATTATTGTGTGTGATTACTGTGATACAAGTTGTGTTTGGAGAAAGATTCACTGAGTTGAAAGGAAAGAAACTCTGTCCTTCTAGTTTGGTGTGGTAGTAGCTGAGAGTCATTCCAAACACAAACTCTGAGCCCTGAAACTGCACGTTTAGATCAAACTTTACCAAATACTGTTAGTCAACATTCTTCCTGTTAGCAAAATATTTCATGAACCAGCTGACAGATCTGAATGAAACTATTAAAGTAACTTTTGAATTCAAGTCCACAACGGATTAACTTTTGCACACAACCCACTCCAAGATGGCCGCCACAGCTAATGAACCTTACAAACAGCAACATGTGTGTGAGTCAGGATGAAGAGGAGAGGTGACAGAAGTGGTCCCTGTGGGACGCCGCTGGAAGAACAGAGCTGATCCCACACAGTTCACTCTCACTCTCTGTCTCCTTAAAAAGTGTCAAAGCAGCCCACAGGATCAAAGCTGCATCAAATGTTCTAGAAGCCTCTCTGCTCCAAGGTGACCTTGAACCGTGTCAAACAGACAAACATCAGTGAATAAAAGCTGTGCACGTGTTCTCTTTCCCTGCACGTGTTTAAAAGCAGCTTCATTACAGCGACTCCTCTGTGTGCTCTATCAGCAAACTGCAGAGGATCCAGGTCCTTCTCTGTTTTCTTGAAGACTCAGCACTTTTTCAAGTTTTCATCAGAATGGACGTCAATGCAGTGTCTCTAAAATCATTTAGTGCTCATGGAAGAGAACGTCTTCACAGTCTCCATGTTTCAACTTTCAAATGAGGATTGTCTTCAGGTTTGTCTCTCACTTCCTGCATCTCTTTGTAAAATCATAAACATGGAGTTCTGCTTGTCAGATAGAAGCCTCACCTGCAATTACTGCAACCATCAGCAGGTGTGAGCAGCCAAGCCCCTCCCCCTGAGAGGAGAGGGGGCTGGAGAGGACTTGGTGCAGCTCGGCTGCTTCCAGCTTTAATAAACTTTATATTCTAACTCCACCTGTGCTGTGTGAGTCTCATTGTGTTGCTTTCATTTCAACCAACGCCTCATACGACCTGTTCAAACAACATGTTGATTTTTCACACTAATCTTTCAGCCATCAGGCTGCAGGTTAGATATTTACTGTTTGTTCCAAAGCACCAACATCTGGATGGACTGACTGAACTTCTACACACCTCAGAGTGATCAGACTACAGCTCCGACTGGAAAGAAAAGAGGAGAGAAGAAGACAAAGTGAGGCTTTGTGAGGAGGCTGAGGAGCTTTCAGTCCCACATCAGGAGCTTCTGACCTGCTCCACGTTCAACAGGCAAGAAAGCAGCTGAGTTCAGCAGCTGGAGAAGACTTCCAGATGTTCCTGCTGCATTTCCAGGATGTCTTCATGCTGCTTGAAGCTGCTCTGAAGAGTCTGTCTGGACCTTGGTGGGCCCGTTCTGTTGGAGAAGCTGTAGGAGGAGCAGCTGAGTGAAGGAGGCCTGAGAGCCTCAGAGAGTGTCTGCTTCATCACATCAACACGTCTGAACATCTGGAGTGGTGCTTCCTAAACATCTGCAGGTCCTCAGAGAGTGTCTGCTTCATCACATCAACACGTCTGAACATCTGGAGTGGTGCTTCCTAAACATCTGCAGGTCCTCAGAGAGTGTCTGCTTCATCACATCAACACGTCTGAACATCTGGAGTGGTGCTTCCTAAACATCTGCAGGTCCTGATGAGTCTGGAAGGTGTGGAGCAGCTGGTCTGGGCTCATGGACTTCTGGGAGGTTTCCTTCCACCACACATTTACTGAGGTTCAGCCTGGAACTGACCGGACGTTCATGAATTATCCTGAACCTCCCTATGGCCAGCCCTCCCCTCATTATATGGTAAAAAGCTTGCCATAAACACAGAGTAGATTATACAGTAGTCCCTGGATTATCGTGGGGGTTACGTCCCCCCCACCACGACAGGTGAAGAACCGTGAAGTATGAACGTTGTATTTATTTTAGTATTTCTATATTTTAAGGCTTTAGAAACTCTTCCCACACTCTTACAATGTTCTAATCTCTTAAACCGACGTCATTTTAACAACATACGTATATGTACTGTACAGTACTGAAACATTTTAACAACATACGTATATGTACTGTACAGTACTGAAACATTTTAACAACATACGTATATGTACTGTACAGTACTGAAACATTTTAACAACATACGTATATGTACTGTACAGTACTGAAACATTTTAACAACATACGTATATGTACTGTACAGTACTGAAACATTTTAACAACATACGTATTGTACTGTACAGTACTGAAACATTTTACTCACCAGCTCTGCAGAACAGCAGCTCGGTTCA
>JBBPBX010032434.1:21913-33890 GCA_038048925.1 Garcialebias charrua | reverse complement strand
TATATATATATATATATACAATATATATATATATATATATATATATATATATATATATGTTTTATATATATATATATATATAGTTATATATATATACTGTAGTATGTATTTATATAGTTATATATATGCTTATCTGAATATATATGTATTATTACAGTATCTGAATATGTATAATGTGTGTGTGAATAAATTGCATCTTTGGTTGTGTCTTGCTAAACATATATTAAAGTACAGTATTGTATTCCACCCAAAAAATATTTAAATATGCTAAACTATACATTCCTATACATGCAGTTTTAATAGCTGTATGCCTAAAATTTAAATATGTGACAATAGCATTATTATTCAGCGTGTTATGATTGATTAAATGCGCTAATACTTTATTGTGCCAGCCAAATATATAAGGCTGAGTGGAGCGGTGGACGCCTTCAAGATGGCTGCCTGAAATCTCGTCAGCTCCAATAGGCGAGAGCGGGCCATGCGGTATCTAGTGTTCTATATATGATATCTATGTTGACAACTACCAGTGTACCTGAATGTGTACGAATATTTTAGAGCAAAAAAAGTCCTGCTGGATGGACAGCGGGTGCACGCACATCATGCTGCAGTTTAAAGATAAAATTAAAGTGTTTAGCTCCATTCCTGCCATCATCCTGGGAGGCTTGACCAACGTGCTGCTGCCCCTGGACCAGAGGCGCCTCCAGAGGGGAGCTAGGGTGTGCTATAGCCCCCCCTGGAAAAGTCACAGCACCCCCTTAGCACCCCCAAGAAAATATCAGATTATTTTCTTTTTCATCTGAGTTAATATTCTTTAACATGTGGTTGTTGTGATATTTTCCTCGCAAAACACAACTAATAAATAAAAAGAAATCAGTGATTATATCGAGTTAAAAAACAATCTGATCCACCAGCTGAAGCCCACAAAGATGAGTGATGCTCTCAACACTGACCTAGTAAGGAGCAGAAACTGGTGACATGATGCCTCTGGTTATGCCATTTTTAGCTAATATAACTTGATACAGTATATCATTTCCTGGCTTGCAGTGATAATAAATGACTTATCTGGTCACATTAAATAAATACTTTTTAACCAAAATCCAAATTAAACTTTATTAAAATAGCCTCACTGCATCTAAATTCATGCGCGTATAAAACTGAGATTATTCCTGCTTAAAGGGTTAATTTTGCCTTAGACAAGAGAATTAAGCCTTGACTGATTTATTATTATTGCTTGTTTATTATTGTTGTTGATTTTTAGTTTGATTATTTTTGTAATAAAACTTAAAAGACAACTTTATTCGGATGATTATTCATTTGTTCTGGTATAGAACTCCCTGTAATAACATATTCACCCTTTACTAATCAGAATCAGTCACTGAAGTACTTTGTAGAATATATTGATTAAGTTGTTGTTGGTCAGTAAACTGACCAGTGGGTGCCAAACTTTAATGAATGAAAAATAAATAAAACAAATGTAGTGGGGCTGAGATGGAAAAGGTGTCACCCTTCTTCCTCCATCTCACCCTTCGTTATGGCTACAAGCTTCTACCCCGAGGTTGTTAGACTCATGAACCCCTAGTCTGAATTATCACTGTGAAAACAAATCACTGTAATACCATTTGGTTATGTGCTGCTGATCTCATGCTGCTGATCTATTTCATGTTGCTATGTTCACTCTTCCTCATCTGCTCACACAGACTCATGTTCGTGCTGCTATTGTTTGGCGCATTGTTTCGTACTAGTAGTGCTTAGTGTATTTTTAGTTTGGTGTATTTCTTATTTCATGTCTCGGATCTTTTTTACTGTTTTTCTTTACAATTTGTATTTTTGTTGGATGTAACTGGGACCCTGTCCATAGTTTCGTTCCACCTTATGTTCCACATTTTTCATTCAAGTTTATTTGAACAAGGACAGCACAATAAACAATGTTACATGTTAAAAATGAAGCAACCGTTGTTTTGTACAGAGGTTTTCTAGCCACAAGCTAATTTGCAAACCCAGTCCTTGGTTGGACTTTTATATAAAAACAGCTAAAATAAAACTAAAATTTAATCAAGATTAAACAGTTCCCTATATAAAAACATCTAAAATAAAATTAAAATTTAATTCAGTTTAAATGGATTAAACAGTTCCCTCACACACACAGCTACTCCTCTGTCATGTGATGTGAATGACACACATTGACCTTGAGAACTGAAAAAACAAATGATCCTTCATAGCATCCTCAGTAAAGGCTGAGTTAGACTCGCGCTTTGGTCTGCAGGCTGGAGCGCGCGCGCCGCGCGTGCACTCAGCCGTGCGGCGAAATGCGTTCACAGGGTCGCCACTGTGTTTATGGTTGACGCACGGCGGCGCATGGCAAAGTGCTGTTCTTTTACAGACCAGCAGGAGGCAGTACCCTCTAAAACCTGTGCATATGTTGCAAGAAAGGTGTAGAAGAAGAAATCTACCGTAGAAGAACTGTTTGAAATCACACAACAAAAACAACAAGCTTTGCTAGTAAAAAAAAAGAATTACTTGTATTCATGTTTCTTGAAATTGCGAAGTCAGAGCGCTGAAGAAAAATATAAAAAGTATAAAAATAAATTAGTAGGGATTATAAGGAAACATAAGAAAGAATATTATAGTAAATTATTAGATAAAAGTAATGGTGATATGAAAGCAACATGGCGAGTAATGAATAGTGTCCTGAAGAATCATAAAACAAAAACTGGTATTTCAAAATATTTTGTAAAAGACAACGATGAAATTCATGATGAAAATGAAATTGTAAATGGATTTAATCAATATTTTGTGAATGTTGGATCAAGCCTTGCAGCTAAAATACCAAAAGTAGATAATAATGTGATCCATTCAATTACAGGTTGTGCAAATAGTATTTTTCTAAATGGAACTAACAAAGAGGAAATAATGAATGTAGTAAAAAATCTTACAGACAAGAGATCAAAAGACTGGGTGGACATGGATATGATGTTTGTAAAGGACATAATGAGCCATTTATATATATATGTAATTTATCATTTTCAACAGGAATATTTCCAGATAATATGAAAGTAGCTAAGGTAGTTCCTCTTTTTAAAAATGGTGATAAATGTGTGTTCAACAATTATAGACCTATATCCTTGTTACCACAGTTTTCAAAAATTCTTGAAAAACTATTTGTAAACAGACTAGATCAATTTATAGATAAACAAAATATTCTAAGCAACAGTCAGTATGGGTTTAGAGCAAAAAACTCTACATCAATGGCTCTCATGGAATTAATGGAACAAATAACTACTGCTGTCGATCAAAAACAATATTGTATCAGTATTTTTGTTGATTTAAAAAAAGCATTCGATACTATTGATCACACCATTCTCCTTGAAAAACTGAACAAATATGGTATTAGAGGACCAGCATTACAGTGGGTATCTAGTAGGGGTGCACCGATTTCAATTTTCTGGCCGATCACCGATCACCGATTTTTAGAAAGTCTGACCTGCCGATTCTGATTTTGGCCGATACCGATTTTCAGGTGTTAAAAGGTCAAAATGCACCCTAAATTTTCATGATTTTCCGATCTTTGCGGAGGCAGATGCGATCGGTGGATAAAATCGGCTTCTCATTTAAAGATCGGCCGATCACCAATCTCCCCAAATTAAGGAAATCGGGGCCGATCGATCGGCCGGCCGATTTATCGGTGCATCCCTAGTATCTAGCTACTTGAAAGATAGGAAACAATTTGTACAAATAAATGATGTAAGATCTGACCTCTGTAATATCACATGTGGAGTTCCCCAAGGCTCTGTACTTGGACCAAAGCTATTTATTTTATATGTGAATGACTTGGTAAATGTGTCAGGACTCCTTAAATGTGTACTTTTTGCTGATGATACCACATTTTTTCTGTTTAGGTGAAGATATAGAACAAATGTTGGAATTGATAAAGACAGAATTTGTCAAGATACAAACTTGGTTTAAAATAAATAAATTATCATTAAATCTAGAAAAAACTAATTACATGATATTCAGTAATAAAAAGAAAACTGTTGATGTTCCACTCAAAATTGAGGATGTTGAGATTTGTAGAGTGAGTGAGGTGAAGTTTTTGGGTGTTATCATTGATGACAAACTGACATGGAAACAACACATAAATTCTGTAAGAATAAAAATAGCTAAATCGATTGCAGTACTGTACAAAGTCAGAGACCTATTGAATGATAAAGCTCTGTATTTGTTGTATAACACAATCATTGTTCCACACTTAATCTATTGTATTGATGTTTGGGGGAATGCGTGTAAAACAATCACAAAGCCTATTTTTGTATTACAGAAAAGAGCTGTAAGAATTATCACTAGAAAACATTACCGTCATCCATCAAGTACATTATTTTATCAACTGAAGTTATTGAAGTTCCATGATTTGGTAGACTATAATATTTTATCAGTTATGTATAGGGCTCAAAATAATGCATTACCTTTAAATATCCAAATGCATTTTGTTAAAAGACAAAGTTGTTATAACAGAGATGTTTGTAAAACCACAATTCAGAACTAGTTTGAAGGGACAATCCAGGGAATTAGATTATGGAATGGCTTGGAGAATGTAGTTAAAAATGACAAGTCAATGTTTACATTTAAGAAAATTATCAAAACGAATGTGTTAAAAAATATATATGAAATAGCGTAATGTGTATTGTATTAGTTAGAAAATTAGAAAGAGTTGGTCATTTTGTACTGTTGGTTGAAGATTATTATTGTTGTTGGAAAAAAGGGGCAGATATAATAAGATTTATTCTTTCTGCTACCTTTCATTTTTTTATATTTTGTACATTATCATTCATGTCTTGTATAGTTTCTTTTGTAAAAAAAATGAACAAATTTAATAAACATAAACAAACATAAACATGATGAACAAAAAAAATGCACAATCCCTTCTTGGAGCGTTCAAAGATCATATTCTTGGACCCATAAAGCAGTCAACACAGGTCATAACGTTTTCGTTTATTTTTTTATTTTTTTTTTCCTGTATATTTTAGTTATACAGTACACTGTACTGTTATTTACTCACTTGGTTATTCATTGTACTACATTTTTGTCCAGTTTATTGATTCTTGTTCCATCTATATGTGCCCTGCTGAGAGTTGTTTAACACTGGTTGTTAATATGCCTTTACAATTTTGTAAATTACTCTCTTTCAAAAAAAAAAAAAAAAAAAAAAAAAACATCCTGCCTTCCTGAACCCTGACGGATGGATTCTACTGACTGAGGTCCACGCTTTATCCATCCATCCGAGGACCTGCTGGAACGTCGCATGGCACATCCGTCCTGTAGCCGTGAAGCGGTTGCTCTACGTCCACCATCACTCCTCTTAAAGGTGGTGCAGAGCTGCTTTGAAGCTTGGTCAAGCCTCCCAGGATTATGGCAGGAATGGAGTTAAACACTTTAATTTTATCTTTAAATTGCAGCATGATGTGCGCGCACAGGCTGTCCATCCAGCAGGACTTTTTTGCTCTAAAATATCCGTACACATTCAGGTACACCGGTAGTCGTCAAAAGCCTATTTAACGCCCCTAGCGGCCGAAAGTGGTACTACTCCATTTTTTCCATCAGAATGAATGGAAACGGTCATATCTCAGCCAAAAATTGTTCTAAAAATATGGGGGAAATAGTTATTGAGGGTTGGATTGATTCAGATGGAGCACTACTGAAGGCCTAGGTGTGAAATGCACGGCCCGCCACTGATATAGAGTATACTAAAATAAACTACTACTTGTACTACTTTACTGTTTGGTCGGGAAACGGTTTACTGGAACTCCTCTGACTGATGAAGCCCTCCAGATAGAGGGCGAAACGTCTCTATAAAAAAAGAAACTGCCCAAATGACCCAACTGAGAATTATTGGATTTGGTACCTGGATGATTGAGCATGAACTTTGTTTACTTGTACTACTATTCCTACTTAGCAGTTTTTCCACTTATCGCGGGGCTTCAGGGTACAGATCCACCGCCATAAACGAGGGACTACAGTATATACACACACATATTTTGTTGATATGGCATAACATTTTCAGATTAAGGTAGTTTCAAAACATAATCCTTTATTTGTCTATAAATAAACAAAGACAAAATGTTGCCAAGTATTCATGTCAACCTATAAAAACATCAAAACCTAAAGAGTTTTTCTAACATTAATGAAACAAAAGTATTTTTGCTCTGATATATTCTAATACGATTCTGGAAATGGTTTATTTAGGCTAAGTTCAACCATTTTGAAAAAAGATGATCAAATAATTCAAATTTAACAACAAAAATCTTCACACTACTGTATGTGTTGGTGAAACAGCATGTTTGTTTTGATCAGGCAGCCTGGACCTCTGAATACAAAATATGCCTGACAGTATTCAAGCATTGTAGCTTCATCAGATCAAAATATTACTGTCAAAGATCATTTTTAAAACAAAAGTTATCAGCAAAGAACCCACTTCAAACAGACACAAAGGCAATTAAGTGCCTTTGAAGGCAATTTTTACTTTGCTGTTAAATGTCACAAAAGCCAAACCCTGTTTAAATTCTTCAAGGCTTTCTGCCCTTCTTGCGTAGCGACTGTCCTTCTCCAGAAAAGGCAATAAATCGGTTCACGGTGTCATCCTGAGAGAAAAGAAAAAATTTAGAAGTGAATTTAGGCAGAATATTTACTAATTAAACATCAAAAACAACCTAAGTGTTGATTTACAGATGGGAGTTGAAGTAAACAATTATCTGCAGGGATTTAATGATGTACAAGTAAAACTAACAACATAGATAAACATGATATACACAACTCACTTCTTCTATGTTCTTTCTGGGCTGAGGCCTGGAGTTTCTGATGAAGGTGATACGGCCAACTTTGAATTCGTAGTTTGGAATGCCTCTGTGAGGGAAAGTACTGTACATTAGACAAACCACTGAAAACGTATTTACCGCATTCGTCGGACTTTAACACGCTTCTGTATATAACACGCTTTGTCCAAGTATTGCCAATATATTTGAAAAAATCCGTAAATAATACGCTTCGGTGTTTACCACGCATCTATTATGCGTCACCGCTACGCGACGCGTCAGCGCCTGCCTCATTTGCCCTGCTTAAAATGGCGACCACAGAAGCGAGCCAGCACGGAAGGACTTTACAAGATTAACATGGTAAAAACAAGTATTTCTTTGCGAGAAAAAATATACAGTATTTCTTAGCTGACATTATAGCACAAGGGTTCCTGAGCTTAACCAATTCACGAAATGTTCAAATCAGCTGGATTTTAAAAAAAGTAGTTCGCCGATTTGCATGCAGGCGGGTGAGACGCTTTATTTCTTTAAATTTAGCTAAATAAACGCTTAAAAAATATATTTCTTAACTGACATTATAGCACAAGGGTTCCTGAGCTTAACCAATTCACGAAATATTCAAATCAGCTGGATTTAAAAATCTGCAGTGTGGTGTATGAGTTACGGTATCTTGCTAACAAAAACAGCGAACCTCACAGCTAAATGCAGCTACATCTAGAGCAGGGGGCAGGCAGCGACAGAGTCAGTCTGACCAGAGGAGGCTTTTTTCGGACACATGAGCTAGAAACGGTCTGGAAGTGTCTCCCTAGCGGACAAAAGTGGTACTGCACCATTTTTTTGCCCAAAATGAAAAAACGGCGAATCAGAGCCAAAAATGGGTCTAAAAATATGGGAAAAAATCCATAATTAACACGCTTCGGTGTTTAACACGCAGGACATTCAAATGAGCAAAAAAACTGTGTGTTATAGACCGACGAATACGGTAAACAAGAAATAATAGCAAATTCAGCTGAGTCAGGTCAAAGTTTGGAGACTTCTTGTTAAAGAAAGACTTGAGAAGAATGTCCACAAACTGCTTGCTGCTCCAGCTGTACTCTGAGATGCTACAATGTTTGGCTTTACAACTAAATTACATTAATTATTGTAAAAATGTAATTGATTGCATAAGCACATTTAAATAATTAACACCATTAAAACATGTTTGCTTACATTTTTATGCAAATGCAGCACTTTGACGCAAGTGAAAATGAGTTATTTTTGTGCAAAACTACAGTATTGCACTGATTTGAGATGAGTACAATCCAGTCGTCCTCCATGAGAACTTTTACCTAAAGTTGAGATAAATGCGGCTGAGATGGTGTAAAGGTAGGGCAGCTGACCTGGGACCAGAAAGTTCAACTCTCTGCCATGCCCACATGCTGTGGTGTCCTTAAGCAAAACACCTAATCCCTAATTGCTCCCCGGGCGCTCACACACTCAGCTGCCCACTGCTCCACCTAGGTGTATCTCACGTGTGAAGGGTTAAATGCAGAGAACTAAGCATGGAACTTTATTCTTTAAAAAATATAGTACCGGTAACTAATATTTGTCTCTTGGCTTGAGGCAAAATTTTTATCATGAACAATAATGTTCACAGTCATTGCAAGGTCAGAAAGCAAGTTATTCCTAATCTCTGTCCTAGTCTGTCCTTTGTCCCCTCATCTTCCTCTAAAACTTTTCTCAACTAAAATGTTTTAAATAATAACTATATTCTAAGCACAGGCCCTATATGATTGCAGAGCTCTCAAGTGTTAAAAATCTGAATGTTAACATCTGCACAACTAAATGCTAAACATCTGCTCACCTTTTGATATCACTTGGAGCAAGAGGAGCAGGGCTGGGCTCAATACCTTTTGTTTTACCATCCAAGCGATTTCCAGAGCCGGTAAAAGCCTGAGTATTAGATAAATATATTTATTTCAGAAGTTGTATTGACACCTGCTGGTTTGAGTCCAGGTTATGCCAGGAAGGACATTTGCCAAACAATTGCCAAACATTTTATGTAAGATTGCTTGTAGGGGCAACTTCTGAAGAAGAGCTCAGCTGACAGAAAAACAGCAACGACATTCATTCCTGTACCAACAGTAATCAGTGGTGTGATGAACATTTTGGGTCTCAAAGTTGTTGCAATGAGCACTTACTCTGAATCCTGTGTCCATGTCAGCATAACTGCTGTTGTCTCCGTCATCCTCCTGCCAAGCAATGAGTTTAATCACTTTATACTTTACAGCATAAAATGTGTCTGTACTGTCATAGATGGGATATTACTGTTGGTTCTTCTTGGTTCTGAGATCGTCGCTCAGGCTCCTTGTAACCCAAAGGCGCATCAAAATCCACCTAAGGAACACATTCACAACCTTTAGCCAGAATAGTGATTGCAAAGAACAGTTTACTTTTGTCTGCGATATAAAGAGTCTTACATTCATATCACACTCGATGATAGATACGGCTTTGTCCGGTTTGGTTTCCATAACTCGCAGCTCATAGATCTTTTACAAAAACACAGGTCCCATTAACAAAACTACACAATAAAAACTATTTTAAAAAGACTGCTTGAATAAACTCTTACCTTCTCATTGTAGTTTATAGCTATGACATCTCCAGTTGTCAAGCATGCAAAGTTTCTCAGTGCATTCTCCAGTCTAAAAAAAAAAAGTTACTTCTGTGAGCACATCAACTAAATGTAATGTTAAAATTAGGTTTAACAAACTTATCAAGATGATTTTTCTTACACTGCTTTGGGATTTGTAATGTCTAGGAAATCAGGACTTTGGGGCTGGAACTTGGAATAAGTTGCCACCATGAGGTTTACACTTTCCACTTGAACCAGACCCCCCTCTTCCAGGAGGAGATTCTGCATCATCTGCAACAAAACAGGAAAAACATAACTATAAGTATGTTAACTATTTAAACTAACATAACTATAAGCACAAACTTTCTCATAACTATAAGTATTTACTCTACAATATAAAGTAAAATATCATGTACATTCTGAAGTTACATATATATATTTCTATGAAGTTTTCGATACAACCTTTTTTTTATGCCCAGAGGACAAGACTTAACTTTTTAAGATTTTTCTACCTGGATTATTGATCATGCATCATGATATTGAGCATGCATCAGGATATCTTCAATCCAACATTTCTATTAAATCCTTTTCTGACCAATATATGAAATAAATACTACTAAAGTACTGTTTGCATAAATCATTTAAATTATTTGACACATATGAAGAATTCATCAGTTGTCCACCACTAACGAAAGTAGAGAATTCACAATCTTATTTAATATCAAAATGTATTGTTTCTGACCCAGTGTGGAAGGTAACAGATTCCCTCATCTGCTACAAACTCCAGGACGCCACAGTGTGTCATTCTGTCTGAGTTCTTGTTGGTCAGCTTGAAAAGCATAGGATAGGTGATGTTAAGCCTGCCTGTTCAGAAAAATAAAATTAATGAGGATCACAGGGATTGAGCGTGCAAAACAGAACAAAAAACAAATAAAAAGAAGCTTTAATTGCACTTACTGAGCTGATCAAGAGCTGAAGGGGGCATGATTACTGAGAGAAAAAAAGACATTAGCCTGGGCATTAAATTGTATCCTTTGCACTCTGTTAGACTCAATAATGACATATATTCAACAAGAAACACACGAGAACTAGATCATATTTGATGTGTAATTTTTCAGAAATACAAACTATTTTTTGTTGTTTTTTCACGTGGTTTTACCTTCAAACAAAACGGAACACTAAAGCGAATTACACTGTTTATTTTACAGGACTCACTTTTGCCTCCTTTCTCTACATCGGAGCGGTCGTTGGGTCCAGCGAGCATAGACACCGAGTAACAACGGTACTGAGTGGAAAATCGGCTCTGAAAACCTCGGGCCATGGGGTGGTCAAAAACATGGTGGAAGGAAAACTGCGGAGGTGGAGAAAGCACAATCTATTCATGGCGTTCAACGAAATCATTTTTAAATCGTTTTGTGTACGGTAGATTGGAATCAACCAGATAAAACTTTCACGACCATGACTGAGCAGTATGCTCTGTTGTTGTTAGCCGTTAGCTTAACTACTTTGACAACCGCGACGATTTATTACAAAACAAAATGTTGTCGAGAGTCAACAGTGGTTTAACAATTCTTACCATATTAACAGTTTAGGTCTTTGTTTGTGAAAACACCGGATTACAAATGCCTGTAAAGATAAGCTTTGGCGTCTTCTGTCCTCTTATCACGGAAGTGTAAACAAGAGGAAGTGACGTCAAGCGGACGCTAGCCAATCAGGCGGAAACGGTTTGACGTGCTGCGTAAACAAGAGTGACGTCACAGCGGACGCTAGCCAATCACGGAAGCGGATTGACGTGATGCGTTCATTTGTCCTCTGGACCATAAATATCTTTTATATATCTGTGCTCTGAACGGTTTAATATTTTGTGGAAACGTTTCGTCCTTCATCAATCAGAGGAGCCACAACAAATTCAGTCCCACAAGCAGCACACTCCCATAGTGGGCCAACCAGTTTGATGGTGAGAAGATGGTTTCTGGAGTCCACCTTCTCCTCCGCCGATTCCTCCTGAAGCAGCCATGGCCAAAGTGGTTCAAAAACATCAAAGTTCATGCTCAATAAGCCAGGTAAAAAAAAAAATGATAAAGTAAGTCCTCTGGATGTTTTTTTTAACACTGCTTCAGAGGAGTCAACAGGAGAGGGCAGTCTCCAGAAAACATTTTATTACCATCAAAAAAGAAAAAAGAAACCATCCAGAGGTAGCCTGGTTAAAACCAGACCCTTGTCCTTCACTTCGAAGTGAAGGACAAGGGTCTGGTTTTAACCAGGCTAATCCAGAGGATCTGACTTAACTTTCTTGGATTTTTTTTACCTGGATTATTGAGCATGAACTTTGATCACCTTTATGTTCAAGTGTTTACTAAGGATAATAATAATACTTTATTTATAAAGCCCTTTAAAACAACAACAGCTGCAACAATGTGCTGTACATTTAAAATCAAGAAAGTTTAAACACATTTAAAAAAGTTGTTAAAACATTAAGATCAATAAAAACAGCACAGAACAAATTCAGACTGTGCTAAAAACCAGGTAGTACAAATGTGTTTTTTTAAGAGATTTAAAAATG
>JBBPBX010032434.1:0-19784 GCA_038048925.1 Garcialebias charrua | reverse complement strand
GTAAACAATCTGTGCAATAACTTGCCTGATGCTAAAGCTCATCTATATGCTGATGATACAGTTATTTATTGCTCATCATCTTCAGTTTCACAATCATTTAAACTGCTGCAATCTGCATTTGATACTGTTCAGTCCCGTCTGGCTGGGCTTAAGCTGGTTTTCAATGCAGAAAAATCAAAGGCTATGCTATTTTCAAATGGTAAGCAGCTTCCACCTAGCCTCCCCAGCTTGTTTACTGTTCAAGGGGCTGAAATTGAAGTTGTCAGGTGCTACACATATTTAGGTATTCTGATTGATGAGAATCTATCCTTTAAATCTCATATTGACAAACTGGTTTCTAAACTAAAACTTAAATATTTTTATTTGTATTTTTTTTAAACAAAAGTGTTTCTCACACTAAGTCAGAAGGCATCTGATTGTTTCAACCATTCTGCCGCTGGTAGATTATGGAGATGTGCTATTTATGAACTCTTCAGCCCAGCTTTTGAAAAATATTGAATGGGGTATCATTGTGCCCTCCGTTTTATGACTGACTGTGGCTATCGAACACATCACTGCACTTTGTAAGCTACAGCAAAACGTCCCTTTTTGTCTGACCGCAGACTTTCTCACTCGCTGGTTTTTATCTATAAATGCATCCTTGGGCATCTTCCTCTATATTTATGTTCACTTTTATCTACAGTAGAACTTTTAACCATTATAGTCTGCGCTCTCAGGACATCATTTTGATGTAGGTCCCAAAGGTCAGAACTGAACTGGGTAAAAAGGCTTTTAAATATTTTGCCCCTGCCACTTGGAATATTCTGCAGAAGGACTTAAAGTTATCATCTCTGGTTACGTTGGGCCAATTTAAATCAATTCTAAAGGAACGAGAGATCAGATCACTTGGCTCCTGTATCTACCCTAATGTGTAATTTGGATGCTGCTGTCTTGGCCAGGTCACTCTTGGAAAAGAGGTTTTTAATCTCAATGAGTTATTTTTCCTGGTTAAATAAAGGATACACACATACATTTACCTGGAGTATTGCGCATGAACTTTGATGTTTCGGGACTCAAATTAATAAACGTTTGTTTGCAACGTTTGGTCCAAGGGATGAAACGTCAACTTATTTAAGGACAAACAGAACGTTCTGTTGTTGAGTTTCAATGTTTTAACACAGCAGGGCTCATGTCTCGGACGCTCTGACTTTGTGGGCCAAACATGGAAAAGTTTAAGAACCTCTGTGGTTGTAGCTGCGTCATGGCAGGACATGGCCTGTGGTGTGGTGCACGTGTGGTAGCACAGTGAGATCCTTCACACTGAGGATTTTCTCAGCGGCCATGTTCCTGTCGACGGTGTCGATTGATGCTCACCTGGAGGAGCCGACGAGCCGCGACACGATTGATTTTAGATTGTTGAACAGGTGAGGAATGTGGAACAGAAGATCTGACTGACTGATTGATTTATTGACAGATTAACATTGATTGATTGGTTGACTGATTAATTGATTGTTAGATTGATTGAAATATTGACATATTGATTGATTGACAAATTCACAGACTGACTGATTGATTGATTGATTGACAGATTAATTTACTGATAGATTAACTGATTAATTGATTGACTGACTGATTGACAGATTAACTGATTGATTGATTGACAGATTGACTGACTGATTGACTGACATATTGGTTGATTGCTCAATTGATTGACAGATTGATAGTTTTTTTCCCCCATTAATTCAACCTTTATTTAGGCAGGTTAATCCCATTGATTGATTGATTGATTGATTATAGTAAACGTACTGTCCAGCGCAGCAGCTAGAGTCCGTGTAGCGTGTTGAGGGCTGCTGGGCCACAGGTTGATGAAAATGGACCCGACTCCACTCAGACTCAGGAACAGAGCTGTCTCCACGGGTTCCTGAAGGACAAACCGACCCGCTCTGACAGGAGAAGGACCGAGACGTTACTCAGGACTGAGAGGACAAGATGATCTGGCTGCCAAACTAATAAAACATTTTATACAACTAAAAGTTCCAAAAGTCCACAGTTAGGTAAGGCTTGGAGAAGTGAGAACATTTTTTTACCTCTTTTTGTTTTCAAGCTTTGACTGATGGAGACGATCCAGTTTGTCCTGAACCCGATCGAAAAGTAGAACCAGGCGGCACTCTGAGAACATCAGACGTCATTAAATGAGCTGAACCACAAACATTTATTACTAATAAATGTCTTTCCAGGATCAAAGGTTTGTCTCAATAATTATTGTTGAAGCGACAGTGGGTTCTGAAGTCTGGACACCTGTTCAGGTATGGACACCTGTTCAGGTATGGACACCTGTTCAGGTATGGACACCTGTTCAGGTATGGACACCTGTTCAGGTCTGGACCCTGTTCAGGTCTGGACGCATGTTCAGGTCTGGACACCTGTTCAGGTCTGGACACCTGTTCAGGTATGGACACATGTTCAGGTATGGACACATGTTCAGGTCTGGACACATGTTCAGGTCTGGACACCTGTTCAGGTCTGGACACATGTTCAGGTCTGGACACATGTTCAGGTCTGGACACCTGTTCAGGTCTGGACACCTGTTCAGGTCTGGACACCTGTTCAGGTCTGGACACCTGTTCAGGTTTGGACACCTGTTCAGGTCTGGACACCTGTTCAGGTCTGGACACATGTTCAGGTCTGGACACCTGTTCAGGTCTGGACACCTGTTCAGGTCTGGACACATGTTCAGGTCTGGACACCTGTTCAGGTCTGGACACCTGTTCAGGTATGGACACATGTTCAGGTCTGGACACCTGTTCAGGTCTGGACACATGTTCAGGTCTGGACACATGTTCAGGTCTGGACACATGTTCAGGTCTGACACTGTTCAGGTCTGGACACCTGTTCAGTTTGGACACCTGTTCAGGTCTGGACACATGTTCAGGTCTGGACACCTGTTCAGGTCTGGACACATGTTCAGGTCTGGACACCTGTTCAAGTTTGGACACCTGTTCAGGTTGGACACCTGTTCAGGTCTGGACACCTGTTCAGGTCTGGACACATGTTCAGGTCTGGACACCTGTTCATTTGGACACCTGTTCAGTCTGGACACCTGTTCAGGTCTGGACACCTGTTCAGGTCTGGACACCTGTTCAGGTCTGGACAGCATGTTCAGGTCTGGACACCTGTTCAGGTCTGGACACCTGTTCAGGTATGGACGCATGTTCAGGTCTGGACACATGTTCAGGTCTGGACACATGTTCTGGTCTGGACACCTGTTCGGGTCTGGACACATGTTCAGGTATGGACACATGTTCAGGTCTGGACACATGTTCAGGTCTGGACACATGTTCAGGTATGGACACATGTTCAGGTCTGGACACATGTTCAGGTCTGGACACCTGTTCAGGTCTGGACACATGTTCAGGTATGGACACATGTTAAGGTCTGGACACATGTTTAGGTCTGGACACATGTTTAGGTCTGGACACCTGTTCAGGTCTGGACACATGTTCAGGTATGGACACATGTTCAGGTCTGGACACATGTTCAGGTCTGGACACATGTTCAGGTCTGGACACATGTTCTGGTCTGGACACCTGTTCGGGTCTGGACACATGTTCAGGTATGGACACATGTTCAGGTCTGGACACATGTTCAGGTCTGGACACATGTTCAGGTCTGGACACATGTTCAGGTCTGGACACATGTTCAGGTCTGGACACATGTTCAGGTCTGGACACATGTTCAGGTCTGGACACATGTTCAGGTCTGGACACATGTTCAGGTCTGGACACATGTTCAGGTCTGGACACATGTTCTGGTCTGGACACCTGTTCGGGTCTGGACACATGTTCAGGTATGGACACATGTTCAGGTCTGGACACCTGTTCAGGTCTGGACACATGTTCAGGTATGGACACATGTTCAGGTCTGGACACATGTTCAGGTCTGGACACATGTTCAGGTCTGGACACATGTTCAGGTCTGGACACATGTTCAGGTCTGGACACATGTTCAGGTCTGGACACATGTTCAGGTCTGGACACCTGTTCAGGTCTGGACACATGTTCTGGTCTGGACACCTGTTCGGGTCTGGACACATGTTCAGGTATGGACACATGTTCAGGTCTGGACACATGTTCAGGTCTGGACACATGTTCAGGTATGGACACATGTTCAGGTCTGGACACCTGTTCAGGTCTGGACACATGTTCTGGTCTGGACACCTGTTCGGGTCTGGACACATGTTCAGGTATGGACACATGTTCAGGTCTGGACACATGTTCAGGTCTGGACACATGTTCAGGTATGGACACATGTTCAGGTCTGGACACATGTTCAGGTATGGACACCTGTTCAGGTCTGGACACATGTTCAGGTCTGGACACATGTTCAGGTATGGACACCTGTTCAGGTCTGGACGCATGTTTAGGTATGGACACATGTTCAGGTATGGACACCTGTTCAGGTCTGGACACCTGTTTAGGTCTGGACACATGTTTAGGTATGGACACCTGTTTAGGTCTGGACGCATGTTTATGTATGGACACATGTTCAGGTATGGACACCTGTTCAGGTCTGGACGCATGTTTAGGTATGGACACCTGTTCAGGTCTGGACGCCTGTTTAGGTCTGGACACATGTTTAGGTATGGACACCTGTTCAGGTCTGGACACCTGTTCAGGTCTGGACACCTGTTTGGGTCTGGACGCATGTTCAGGTCTGGACACCTGTTCAGGTCTGGACACATGTTCAGGTATGGACACCTGTTCAGGTCTGGACACATGTTTAGGTATGGACACCTGTTCAGGTATGGACACCTGTTCAGGTCTGGACGCATGTTTAGGTCTGGACGCATGTTCAGGTATGGACACCTGTTCAGGTCTGGACACATGTTCAGGTCTGGACACCTGTTCAGGTCTGGACACATGTTCAGGTCTGGACACATGTTCAGGTCTGGACACATGTTCAGGTATGGACACCTGTTCAGGTCTGGACACCTGTTCAGGTCTGGACACATGTTCAGGTCTGGACACATGTTCAGGTCTGGACACATGTTCAGGTCTGGACACATGTTCAGGTCTGGACACCTGTTCAGGTCTGGACACATGTTCAGGTCTGGACACCTGTTCAGGTCTGGACACATGTTCAGGTCTGGACACCTGTTCAGGTCTGGACACCTGTTCAGGTCTGGACACATGTTCAGGTCTGGACACATGTTCAGGTCTGGACACATGTTCAGGTCTGGACACCTGTTCAGGTCTGGACACATGTTCAGGTCTGGACACCTGTTCAGGTCTGGACACATGTTCAGGTCTGGACACCTGTTCAGGTCTGGACACCTGTTCAGGTCTGGACACCTGTTCAGGTCTGGACACCTGTTCAGGTCTGGACACATGTTCAGGTCTGGACACATGTTCAGGTCTGGACACATGTTCAGGTCTGGACACCTGTTCAGGTCTGGACACCTGTTCAGGTCTGGACACCTGTTCAGGTCTGGACACCTGTTCAGGTCTGGTCACATGTTCAGGTATGGACACATGTTCAGGTCTGGACACCTGTTCGGGTCTGGTCACATGTTCAGGTCTGGACACATGTTCAGGTCTGGACACCTGTTCAGGTCTGGACACCTGTTCAGTTCTGGACACATGTTTAGGTATGGACACCTGTTCAGGTATGGACACCTGTTCAGGTCTGGACACATGTTTAGGTATGGACACCTGTTCAGGTATGGACACCTGTTCAGGTCTGGACACATGTTTAGGTATGGACACCTGTTCAGGTCTGGACGCATGTTTAGGTATGGACACATGTTCAGGTATGGACACCTGTTCAGGTCTGGACACATGTTTAGGTATGGACACATGTTCAGGTATGGACACCTGTTCAGGTCTGGACACATGTTCAGGTATGGACACCTGTTCAGGTATGGACACATGTTCAGGTATGGACACCTGTTCAGGTCTGGACACATGTTCAGGTATGGACACCTGTTCAGGTATGGACGCATGTTCAGGTCTGGACACATGTTCAGGTATGGACACCTGTTCAGGTATGGACACCTGTTCAGGTCTGGACACATGTTGGGGTCTGGACACCTGTTCAGATCTGGACACCTGTTCAGGTCTGGACACATGTTCAGGTCTGGACACATGTTCAGGTCTGGACACCTGTTCAGGTCTGGGCACATGTTTATGTATGGACACCTGTTCAGGTCTGGACACCTGTTCAGGTCTGGACACATGTTTAGGTATGGACACCTGTTCAGGTATGGACACCTGTTCAGGTCTGGACACATGTTCAGGTATGGACACCTGTTCAGGTATGGACACCTGTTCAGGTATGGACACCTGTTCAGGTCTGGACACATGTTCAGGTATGGACACCTGTTCAGGTATGGACGCATGTTCAGGTCTGGACACATGTTCAGGTATGGACACCTGTTCAGGTATGGACACCTGTTCAGGTCTGGACACATGTTCAGGTCTGGACACCTGTTCAGGTCTGGACACCTGTTCAGGTCTGGACACATGTTCAGGTCTGGACACATGTTCAGGTCTGGACACCTGTTCAGGTCTGGACACCTGTTCAGGTCTGGACACATGTTTAGGTATGGACACCTGTTCAGGTCTGGACACCTGTTCAGGTCTGGACACCTGTTCAGGTCTGGACACATGTTTAGGTATGGACACCTGTTCAGGTATGGACACCTGTTCAGGTCTGGACACATGTTTAGGTATGGACACCTGTTCAGGTATGGACACCTGTTCAGGTCTGGACACATGTTTAGGTATGGACACATGTTCAGGTATGGACACCTGTTCAGGTCTGGACACCTGTTCAGGTATGGACACCTGTTCAGGTATGGACACCTGTTCAGGTATGGACACCTGTTCAGGTCTGGACACATGTTCAGGTATGGACACCTGTTCAGGTATGGACGCATGTTTAGGTATGGACACCTGTTCAGGTATGGACACCTGTTCAGGTCTGGACACATGTTTAGGTATGGACACCTGTTCAGGTCTGGACACCTGTTCAGGTCTGGACACATGTTTAGGTATGGACACCTGTTCAGGTATGGACACCTGTTCAGGTCTGGACACATGTTTAGGTATGGACACCTGTTCAGGTATGGACACCTGTTCAGGTCTGGACACATGTTTAGGTATGGACACATGTTCAGGTATGGACACCTGTTCAGGTCTGGACACCTGTTCAGGTATGGACACCTGTTCAGGTATGGACACCTGTTCAGGTATGGACACCTGTTCAGGTCTGGACACATGTTCAGGTATGGACACCTGTTCAGGTATGGACGCATGTTCAGGTCTGGACACATGTTCAGGTATGGACACCTGTTCAGGTATGGACACATGTTGGGGTCTGGACACCTGTTCAGATCTGGACACCTGTTCAGGTCTGGACACCTGTTCAGGTCTGGACACCTGTTCAGGTATGGACACATGTTGGGGTCTGGACACCTGTTCAGATCTGGACACCTGTTCAGGTCTGGACACCTGTTCAGGTCTGGACACCTGTTCAGGTATGGACACATGTTCAGGTATGGACACATGTTGGGGTCTGGACACCTGTTCAGATCTGGACACCTGTTCAGGTATGGACACCTGTTCAGGTCTGGACACATGTTCAGGTATGGACACCTGTTCAGGTATGGACGCATGTTCAGGTCTGGACACATGTTGGGGTCTGGACACCTGTTCAGGTCTGGACACCTGTTCAGGTCTGGACACATGTTTAGGTATGGACACCTGTTCAGGTATGGACACCTGTTCAGGTCTGGACACCTGTTCAGGTCTGGACACCTGTTCCGGTCATGTTCCAGGTCTAACTAGGGGCATTAAAAGATTTGTTGTCCTTAATTAACGTGGCGACATCAGTCCGGTCTCAGTTTGTGTGTCTGCTGGTTTTCTCAGAAATATTCACTGGTCATCACTTAACGACATCTGACAGAAACATTCAGGGAACCAGAACCAGCTGGGGTTGGGTACGTGGTGCCAGCCGTGCTATAGTTAGCAGCACTGGAGCCAGATGTCAGGCTGCACGTCTGACCCCAGGTCAGATCTGACAGGATGTCAATCAGAGCCGCCACGAGCGGGGGTGGGGTGGGGTGGGGTGGGGGGTATGGTTTCAGATCTCATGGACCACAGGACGGATGTTCAGATGATCCTCTGTGGAGCCGTCCTGTTTCAAGATGGCCGCCCAGATCAATCAATCAATCAATCAATCACCTTTATTTAACCAGGTAGAGCCCATTGAGATCGAGATCTCTTTTACAAGGGTGACCTGGTCAAGTGGTCAGCAGCACACGTCACATTGGCAATAGGCATTTGCACTTATCAAAAAGAAAATAAAGAAAACTACAATCACAGTAAACAGATGTTGACAGTTCAAAACCAACAGGATATGACAGATTTCTATATACATTATATACAAAACAAGCAGACAAAAAAAACAACAATGACATGTATATTGGATAAGTAGTGGTTAGAAACATCTGCAATGGTCAAGTTTCTTGATGACATTTTCTACTACGGTTGACATAAAGGATCCAGGAGAGATGAATGTTGATAGTTTCAGATCTTTCTGTAAGTTGTTCCAGGCTGAGGGGACGGCGAAGCTGAATGCTCTTTTTCCTAGTTCAGTTCTGACAGGAGGAACTGACAGGAGGACTAAATCGTTAGAGCGCAGGGAGTAATGACTGTGTGATGTTTGTATTAAGGAGGTGAGGTATGACGGGACCAGGTTTAGGAGGGTCTTGTAGATGAAGGATATCCAGTGAGTGTATCTGCGAGTGCTGAGAGATGACCAGCCAGATTTTACGTAAAGCTCACAGTGATGAGTGCGATAACTGGAGTCAGTAATGAACCGAAGGGCACCGTGGTAAATGGAGTCTAAGGACTGTAGGTATTTTGATGCAGCACTCATGTACAGCACGTCACCATAATCTAGTATTGGCATGAATGTTGCAGCTACTAATGTTCTCCTGGCTTTGCATGAGAAGCAGGATTTGTTTCTGAAGAAGAAACCTAGCTTCAGTTTGAGTTTAGTGGCCATTTTGGAGATGTGGGTTTTAAAAGACAGTTCAGTGTCAATGTTGAAACCTAGATATTTGTAGGTGGAGACCATTTCTATTTGTTTTCCCTCTTGGGTTCCAGATGTCAGAACTTCTCCACTTCAACCCAATAAGATAAATGGTAAATGGAGTTTATTTATATAGCGCTTTCTAGCCCCCTGTGAGGAGCCCCAAAGCGCTTTACAATACCAGCCATCCACCCATTCATACAGACATTCATACACCGGTAGTGGTAGCCTGCCTTGCAAGGCGCCATCCAGTCCTACCGGGAGCAACTCGGGGTTAAGTGTCTTGCCCAGGGACACAACGACACATGGTGGGCGGTGCGGGATTCGAACCTCCAACCTTCCGATCAGGGGTCGACTGCCATTACCACTACACCACGGCCGCCCCTTGTCCCCCAAATGTTAGTTTGAACAGAACCGTACCGGACAGGTTGAAGGTTGCTAGTTTAGCAGGAGGAACGCTCGCCAAGAAGGAGTCCCTCCCCAGGAAAACGAAGACGCTGCATCTGAGCAGAACCTGCTCCGGGTCAGAACCACTGCAAACATCAGAACCTGTTGGTGAGGAACACCACATGGAGGCAAAGCATTGTGCAGAATCAAACAGATGTGGTAGAAGACCTGGCCTTGCTGCCCTCCCATAGCTGGCTCAGACTCTGGCTCTCCAGAACCTCCTTCATCATCCGACTCAGACCGGTTCCTCCTGGGCCAAAGAACCACAACACAGAGTTCGTATCTAAAAGTTTCATCCCTGACAGGCTGGGTTTGGAGAAGGACAGTAGCCAGGTGTGGCCAGGTGTGAAGTAACACCCTCCAGGAAGAACATCACACCCATACCAAGTGTAAAATAAAAGCTGCTGCAGGTCTGCAGTCACCTGTACAGGTGAGTGTTCATGTAGATCACACACAGGGAGAAGAGGAGAACTGTTGCTGGAAACAGCAGTTTACTCACCGAGGCGTCCTTCGATGTGAGGATCAACGATAACTTTCAAGAGTTAGGGTCAAACTGAAGAAACAAAAACCCGAATAACCTGCACCATCAGGACCTTCTCCATGATCCTGTTACGATAACAGGCGATTATCTCTGAAATTATTGTGATAAACAATAATATTGTTTGAAATTTGACAATAATTAGTAATTATGTTGGTTAAGTTTTGTGTTTAGTACCTTTTTTGACCACTGGATGGCAGTATAAGACCGTTTGAACCGAAGGATGGATAGTGAGGGAGCGAGCAGTGTGGCTTTTAAGACAAATGGGAGGGAGGCCCCTTGACGTGACGTGGGCTGTCTCTCCTTCCTGTTTTCCGGTTCTCAAAATGGCGGGCGCTCGGTGTGGTTTGAGCTCTTTAGCATTTTTCACAGAAAGCTTTTAATAAAAAATCAGTAAACAAGTTTTCAGCTTCTTTTTACAAAGAAAAACAAATTTTTACACGAAGGCACGAGTTTCAACTGTGAATTTTAGAGCTTTGACAAGACGGTGGTTTTTCCCCCCGAGGTTGACCTGTTAGCTTAGCTTGTAGCTTAGCTTCTCGGTTTAGCTGCTTTTAATGATCCAAAATCACGATTTTGGATCATTAAAACAGATTTTAAAGGAGAGAAAAAAGAGAAAGGGAGGGGTCGGTGAAGAGCACCGGAGTTGAGCCTTTTGTCATCCAGTGTCATCAGCAGAAAGAGACAAAGAAATGAAAAAGCTGATAAATGAAAATGAGGTTGATAATTTGAATTTATTATGCGATTAATTGATTTATCATCACAACTGGAGACAGGACCACGCACAGGAAGCTGAAGGCACATAGGACAGTGCTGCCTTGTGGCTCACTCCAGTAAGCCCCGCCCCTCATTTTTGACATAAATATAAAAAAAATATTAATTTTCAGTCAATTTCCTGCAGGTGTTGATTTGTGTTAATTTAATTGGTTCTTACCTTGCTGCTGTTTCAAACATTTTAAAAATGACTCTAGGCCTAACGAGATGCCTCGTTAAACCGTCAGTGAAGTGGGCGGGGCCAGAAGTTATATTTAAACCCTCTCACTGTTCGAGGATAAGTAGAATTCTGGGTATTTTTCTTGTTTGGCATCAAAGAAGATTCGAGTCATTTTACCACGTCAGGTAAAACAAACCCAACAACTATAAACACATAATAAACGTCTAACCTGCAGCAAGTTCACAAAAAACAAAAAAAAACCTCCAAAATCAAAAGAGACTCTGAACTTGTTTTAACAGAACAGAAGCTTCTTTACTTATTTCTGTTAATCAGGTGCAAAAACTAAGAAAATGCAAACTATGTGAAACACAAACGATCAATATTTCTGTTTTTTCTGTGCTTCTCTTCTTGCTGTTCGTTTTGTTGTCGTCAGAGTTTCAAACGGTTATTAAAGCTTTAATAACCATTTATTGGTGAAAACAACATTTTATAAAGGATACATCTGAAACCTTGTGAGTCCACGGTAAAGAACGCAGAAGATGGCACTGGAGGAACCTGTGAAAATAAACTTTAATTAAAGCCACTTGAAACTAACGCAGATATGAACTATGAACTATTTAAAAAGGAAGTAATGAGGGACATGAGCCTTATTTGGGTAAATATCATAATGATCATATTAATCATCATTATTATGATATATATGACTGAATATGACAGTGGTGGTTAAGGATGAAAACCAACAATGAAAGGAAAGCTGTGTCAGATGTTTAGAAGCTGCATGACGATCTTCCTGTCATTAAATATTGCATCTTAAAGCGCGGCGGGAGGAAATAACTGCTGATGCAGCGAGAAGGAAAAGGTCCACATTAATTTATACAACTCACCGCTTTCATGGTTTGACTTTGATCTCGTCTCCCTTTCGCCGCTTTTCCACCTTTGGTCTCCTTCGTGTTGTCACTTTCAGCTGCAACAAACAGGAAGTGGCATGAACGCACGGCTGACGAGGAAATAAAACCACCTGGTCAGCATCTGCACGGCTGAGCGAGGGAAGGATGGTCAGCGTGACATTTATCTTGAACAGAGCCAACAACATGTTCTCTGGTTGAATAGAGGGCGGGTGGAACAGTGCCACACTTTGGTCTGAAAAGCAGCTGAAGAAAGGAAAAGTTTTTATTGTTTTATGGTTCAGACTTCATGTAAAGTAAATAAATAAGTTTGGACCTTCAGGGCACCCGTACAGAGGCACGTATAGTTAACCATTAGAGCTGTCCTCACAGTTTACCAGTCAGATCGGACTGACACATGGATGATGTTGCAGCAGCTGCTCCGGTTCCACCTGTGACAGGAAGAACTTCAGTGGTATAATAACGCACCAAGGCACCGCTCCATGACCTCATCAGGGTCATAAGCGCAGCCTTGGATCGAGGCCCGTGTGCAAAGTTCTGTTTCAGACTGGGATGACCCGGCAGCGCCAGTGCCTGTGGACCTGTTTCCATGACGGTGGAGCACCACGACCTCGCTGTGAAAGCTTTCACCTCACTAAGACTTTGTTATTATCGTTCCTGCTTCAGCTGGTTTGAATGTTTTTATCTTCGATGTGTCTTCAGTGTACGTTTTGTTCTTTAAAGTGCTTCATAACTAAACTGACACATCAAGACTCAGAAAGGCTAAATGAATCCTGAATGAATCAGTTGTGGGAACGTCAGTCAAACTGGGTTTATTAAAGGTTAGAACTCCATCGTTTGGCTTCTGGTCGCATCTGAGTCAGGTTGCAGGAACTTCTTTTTACGGCTCCCCAACACAGAGCTTCTTACTAATAAACATGTTGATGATTATAAAGAAATACAATATAATATTATTATGACATAATATATTATATTTTGATAATTAAAAAGAAAACAACAGATGGAGGTCACTTCAAGGGTTTTACGTCACTTGTCTGGATCGGGGGTGGAAACGTAAAAATTTGTGTTACGGCCCAGTGCTGCTCACCAAACGACTGGTCCAGTAATTGTTCTGATTTGTGTATTTGACCAATTATTCACATATTTAAGAACACCTGCTCAGGTGAATCACACTTGAGGTCCGTGTTCGGTCCGTGTTCTGAGTAAACAGACACTTGCTCAGGTGAATCAGACTGTGGTGATGTTCACCTGACGATCAACAGGAAGTGAAATGACCTCATTTATAAACATGTTTTCCTGTTTGATGCATGTCAGACGTAAACATCTACAGCTCTTTGATCTCAAATATGTAAATGTTTCATGAACTCACTTTAAATATAAAATAATAATAATTTATGTAAAATGGCTTTGAATACTGTAGTTGTATTTGAATAGTTGTAGCAGATAATAAAACCTGATGATATCAGATGTTTTGTACCTTTCTGTTCTTCTCTATTCAGGCGGTTGTAGAACATCTGCAAAGAGAAGTCTCGGGTCACAGGAACCGGGCCTTGACCTTGCAGGATCGACAAGGATTCAAGCGGCAGTTCCAACAACTTCCTGTCTGCCAGCAACACCAAGTATTCTTCCGGTTCAGCTGGAAAACAACAAGGCATCATTTAAACATGGTTTCTTTTTACTGGATCGCTTCGATGAACCTGCTGGAGTCCAGACTCCAGAGTCCAAGAGTTCACAGTCAACGATTCGAAAAGTCCAAGAGACCAGAGTCCAAGAGACCAGAGTCCAAGAGACCAGAGTCCAAGAGACCAGAGTCCAAGAGACCAGAGTCCAAGAGACCAGAGTCCAAGAGTCCAGAGTCCAAGAGACCAGAGTCCAAGAGTCCAGAGTCCAAGAGACCAGAGTCCAAGAGACCAGAGTCCAAGAGACCAGAGTCCAAGAGACCAGAGTCCAAGAGACCAGAGTCCAAGAGACCAGAGTCCAAGAGACCAGAGTCCAAGAGTCCAGAGTCCAAGAGTCCAGAGTCCAAGAGACCAGAGTCCAAGAGACCAGAGTCCAAGAGACCAGAGTCCAAGAGACCAGAGTCCAAGAGACCAGAGTCCAAGAGACCAGAGTCCAAGAGACCAGAGTCCAAGAGTCCAGAGTCCAAGATACCAGAGTCCAAGAGTTTACAGTCAAAGATTCCAAAAGTCCAAAAGACCAGAGTCCAAGAGACCAGAGTCCAAGAGACCAGAGTCCAAGAGACCAGAGTCCAAGAGTCCAGAGTCCAAGAGTCCAGAGTCCAAGAGACCAGAGTCCAAGAGTTCACAGTCAAAGATTCCAAAAGTCCAAGAGACCAGAGTCCAAGAGACCAGAGTCCAAGAGTCCAGAGTCCAAGAGACCAGAGTCCAAGAGTCCAGAGTCCAAGAGACCAGAGTCCAAGAGACCAGAGTCCAAGAGACCAGAGTCCAAGAGACCAGAGTCCAAGAGTTCACAGTCAACGATTCCAAAAGTCCAAGAGTCCAAGAGTCCAGAGTCCAAGAGACCAGAGACCAAGAGTCCAGAGTCCAAGAGACCAAAGTCCAAGAGACCAGAGTCCAAGAGTCCAAGAGACCAGAGTCCAAGAGTCCAGAGTCCAAGAGACCAGAGTCCAAGAGACCAGAGTCCAAGAGACCAGAGTCCAAGAGACCAGAGTCCAAGAGACCAGAGTCCAAGAGTCCAGAGTCCAAGAGTCCAGAGTCAAAGATTCCAAAAGTCCAAGAGACCAGAGTCCAAGAGACCAGAGTCCAAGAGACCAGAGTCCAAGAGACCAGAGTCCAAGAGTTCACAGTCAACGATTCCAAAAGTCCAAGAGTCCAAGAGTCCAGAGTCCAAGAGACCAGAGACCAAGAGTCCAGAGTCCAAGAGACCAAAGTCCAAGAGACCAGAGTCCAAGAGTCCAAGAGACCAGAGTCCAAGAGACCAGAGTCCAAGAGTCCAGAGTCCAAGAGACCAGAGTCCAAGAGACCAGAGTCCAAGAGACCAGAGTCCAAGAGTCCAGAGTCCAAGAGACCAGAGTCCAAGAGACCAGAGTCCAAGAGACCAGAGTCCAAGAGACCAGAGTCCAAGAGACCAGAGTCCAAGAGTCCAGAGTCCAAGAGTCCAGAGTCCAAGAGACCAGAGTCCAAGAGACCAGAGTCCAAGAGACCAGAGTCCAAGAGACCAGAGTCCAAGAGTCCAGAGTCCAAGAGACCAGAGTCCAAGAGACCAGAGTCCAAGAGACCAGAGTCCAAGAGACCAGAGTCCAAGAGACCAGAGTCCAAGAGACCAGAGTCCAAGAGACCAGAGTCCAAGAGTCCAGAGTCCAAGAGACCAGAGTCCAAGAGTCCAGAGTCCAAGAGACCAGAGTCCAAGAGACCAGAGTCCAAGAGACCAGAGTCCAAGAGACCAGAGTCCAAGAGACCAGAGTCCAAGAGTCCAGAGTCCAAGAGACCAGAGTCCAAGAGACCAGAGTCCAAGAGTCCAGAGTCCAAGAGACCAGAGTCAAGAGACCAGAGTCCAAGAGACCAGAGTCCAAGAGACCAGAGTCCAAGAGTCCAGAGTCCAAGAGACCAGAGTCCAAGAGTCCAGAGTCCAAGAGACCAGAGTCCAAGAGACCAGAGTCCAAGAGACCAGAGTCCAAGAGTTCACAGTCAAAGATTCCAAAAGTCCAAGAGTCCAGAGTCCAAGAGACCAGAGTCCAAGAGACCAGAGTCCAAGAGACCAGAGTCCAAGAGTCCAGAGTCCAAGAGACCAGAGACCAAGAGACCAGAGTCCAAGATTCCAAGAATCCAAGAGTACAGAGTCCATAAGTCTAGAGTCCAAGAGTCCAGACTCCAGAGTCCAAAAGTCCAGACTCCAGAGTCAAATAGTTCACAGTCAAAGATTCCAAAAGTCCAAAAGTCCAAGAGTCCAAGAGACCAGAGTCCCCAAGAGACCAGAGTCCCCAAGAGACCAGAGTCCAAGAGACCAGAGTCCAAGAGACCAGAGTCCAAGAGACCAGAGTCCAAGAGTCCAGAGTCCAAGATACCAGAGTCCACAAGAGTCCAGAGTCCAAGAGACCAGAGTCCAAGAGACCAGAGTCCAAGAGACCAGAGTCCAAGAGACCAGAGTCCAAGAGTCCAGAGTCCAAGAGACCAGAGTCCAAGAGACCAGAGTCCAAGAGACCAGAGTCCAAGAGTCCAGAGTCCAAGAGACCAGAGTCCAAGAGACCAGAGTCCAAGAGACCAGAGTCCAAGAGACCAGAGTCCAAGAGACCAGAGTCCAAGAGACCAGAGTCCAAGAGTCCAGAGTCCAAGAGACCAGAGTCCAAGAGACCAGAGTCCAAGAGACCAGAGTCCAAGAGTTCACAGTCAAAGATTCCAAAAGTCCAAGAGTCCAGAGTCCAAGAGACCAGAGTCCAAGAGACCAGAGTCCAAGAGTCCAGAGTCCAAGAGACCAGAGACCAAGAGACCAGAGTCCAAGATTCCAAGAATCCAAGAGTACAGAGTCCATAAGTCTAGAGTCCAAGAGTCCAGACTCCAGAGTCCAAAAGTCCAGACTCCAGAGTCAAAAAGTTCACAGTCAAAGATTCCAAAAGTCCAAAAGTCCAAGAGTCCAAGAGACCAGAGTCCAAGAGACCAGAGTCCAAGAATCCAAGAGTACAGAGTCCATAAGTCTAGAGTCCAGACTTCAGAGTCCAAAAGTCCAGACTCCAGAGTCAAAAAGTTCACAGTCAAAGATTCCAAAAGTCCAAGAGACCAGAGTCCAAGAATCCAAGAGTACAGAGTCGATAAGTCTAGAGTCCAGAGTCCAAGAGACCAGAGTCCAAGAGTCCAGAGTCCAAGAGACCAGCGTCCAATAGTCCAGAGTCCAAGAGACCAGAGTCCAAGAGACCAGAGTCCAAGAGTTCACAGTCAAAGATTCCAAAAGTCCAAGAGACAAGAGTCCAAGAATCCAAGAGTACAGAGTCCATAAGTCTAGAGTCCATAAGTCCAAGAGTCCATAAGTCCAGAGTCCAAGAGTTTAGAGTTCAAAAGCCCAAAAGTTTAGAGTTCAGAGTCCAGGGTCCAAGAGTCCAGAGTCTAGAGTCAAGAATCCAGAGTCCAAAAATCCTTAGTCCAGAGTCTATACTGTACTCCAGAGTCAATAGTCCAGAGTCCAGATCTTGCTGGGTAACATTCTGATCCATTATGGTACGAGTGGACCACAATCCTGACTGAACATCTTCCAGGACTCCCTTAGACATGACAACATCACACAGGAGACACACAGGAAACATATACTGTAGAGACACAATCCACCTTTATTTGAGGGACTTTTATCTTCTTTGGTTCTTTCAGAGTCCAGTGAAGATGCATCCTTTGACCTGCAGGACACAGAGACACGAGTGAACATAAGCAGGAATCCGGTTTATATTTCACCTGGTAAATCACAGATGTGTGTATTTCACCTGATAAATCACTGATGTGTGTATTTCACCTGATAAATCACTGATGTGTGTATTTCACCTGATAAATCACTGATGTGTGTATTTCACCTGATAAATCACTGATGTGTGTATTTCACCTGATATTTCACTGATGTGTGTATTTCACCTGATAAATCACTGATGTGTGTATTTCACCTGATAAATCACTGATGTGTGTATTTCACCTGATAAATCACTGATGTGTGTATTTCACCTGATAAATCACTGATGTGTGTATTTCACCTGATAAATCACTGATGTGTGTATTTCACCTGATAAATCACTGATGTGTGTATTTCACCTGATAAATCACTGATGTGTGTATTTCACCTGATAAATCACTGATGTGTGTATTTCACCTGATAAATCACTGATGTGTGTATTTCACCTGATAAATCACTGATG
Source organism: Garcialebias charrua (assembly GCA_038048925.1). Lineage (NCBI taxonomy): Eukaryota > Metazoa > Chordata > Actinopteri > Cyprinodontiformes > Rivulidae > Garcialebias > Garcialebias charrua. The sequence continues at coordinate 2,037 of JBBPBX010032434.1, read as the reverse complement.
TGTGTATTTCACCTGATAAATCACTGATGTGTGTATTTCACCTGATAAATCACTGATGTGTGTATTTCACCTGATAAATCACTGATGTGTGTATTTCACCTGATAAATCACTGATGTGTGTATTTCACCTGATAAATCACTGATGTGTGTATTTCACCTGATAAATCACTGATGTGTGTATTTCACCTGATAAATCACTGATGTGTGTATTTCACCTGATAAATCACTGATGTGTGTATTTCACCTGATAAATCACTGATGTGTGTATTTCACCTGATAAATCACTGATGTGTGTATTTCACCTGATAAATCACTGATGTGTGTATTTCACCTGATAAATCACTGATGTGTGTATTTCACCTGATAAATCACTGATGTGTGTATTTCACCTGATAAATCACAGATGTGTGTATTTCACCTGATAAATCACTGATGTGTGTATTTCACCTCATAAAGGAGAAGTCAAACTGTGACAGAAGAGGACTCAAATATTCCTCCATATTTGTCATGATCTGTCTGAAGTCAGCAGCTGACTTTGTGTCCTTTGCTTCTTCCTGTAGCTGGAAACAGAAATGATGAAGGCAGCTCATTTTAATCTTCTTCAGTTGTTCTAGTTGCAGGTTACTGAATAATGTACATTTCTTACTAAAGCACATTGCATGAATGTGAACAAAAGCTGTCCCAGGTTGTGTTGTTAGTGTGAAAGGACATGAGTTGATGATAATTTAAACAGACTCGGTGCAGAGACTGAAGAAAATGAAAATAAACCCAGAGTTATTGTTACTGCACCTTGGAGGCCCCCAGCAGAGTCTCTTCCTTCAGGAGGAACTGTCTGGTCTCCAGGCTGAAGACCTGAACCTGCTCCCTGAGAGCCTGGAGCACCTGTGGGCAGGCTGAGACCTTGGCCACCTTGGAGCAGGTCAGCGTTCCTGCAACAAGAACTTACAATCAAATAAGCTTTGAAATTGGTCCCCGCGAGCTCCTTTTCATGCTCGTCTTGTAGGATTGGCTGTCTTTATGTTGTGCCTCGTATTTTCTGTTTAATTAACTCCCTTCACACCATGAGCCAAGATACCAGCATCCCCCCCTCCCCCCCATTAGAGGGCCATGTAAACAGGTCATACAGTATGCTGAAGCTGCCTGTACAAGCAGTGGTAATGGTCAAAGCTCATGTACATTTCTTAGTTCTGTAGTTTTGGGTCCAGCTCTTCTTGAGTCGTCAGAACTCTATTTCCTGCAGACAAACGTTACACCTGAGAGTCTCATTCCCTGAGGGGAAGGAATAAATTAGACGCATACAGTAAAGTGAGCTCTGAATGTTTCAGAGAACATCCAGTTTGTTCCTCTGGTTATTTTTTAAAGAGTTGCCATGCATGAAGTTCAGACAAGCTAAAAGTACTAAACCTTGTGCTCCTTGGGTACTTTTCCCTCGTAGATTGTCTGGAGCTTTGGTCTCATAGAAGGCTCCATAAAGATTTGACCTAAAACAAACACAAAGTTAATATCAGGAATAAAACAGCACTTTATGTCCTTTCAACATAAAGACGAGTTTGCTGTCAGCTCGCTGTGCATCAGACATGAAGCAGGTCCAGATCCTCCTCCGGACCAAGACTGAAGCAGACAGAATCAAGTTAATCTGGGAGGAGAAATAAAATAAAGACTCCACATTTAATTCAGTTTATTTTGTGTAGCTCCAACAGAAGTCATGTCAGGGCACTGAACAAAAACATTCACATACATTATAAAAACAATTAGTAAAAGTTATCGATCTAAGGAAGCAGCAGACTGTGTTGAATCTTCACGTTGTCACAGTCTCCCATTTTCCCATCCATCCATCCATCATCTTTTACCCGCTTCTTCCATTTTGGGTCACGGGGGTCGCCAGAGCCCACTGTGCGAGGGGCAGGGACACCCTGGACAGGTCTCCAGTCCATCACAGGGACACATAGAGACAAACATTCACTCTCTCACACCTAGGGACATTTTAATCAGTCTAACATGCATGTTTTTGGACTGTGGGAGGAAACCGGAGTACCC
>JBBPBX010032433.1:16078-33891 GCA_038048925.1 Garcialebias charrua | reverse complement strand
TATAGATAGATAGATAGATAGATAGATAGATAGATAGATAGATAGATAGATAGATAGATAGATAGATAGATAGATAGATAGATAGATAGATAGATAGATAGATAGATAGATAGATAGATAGATAGATAGATAGATAGATAGATAGATAGATAGACAGACAGACAGACAGACAGACAGACAGACAGACAGACAGACAGACAGACAGACAGACAGACAGACAGACAGACAGACAGACAGACAGACAGACAGACAGACAGACAGACAGACAGACAGACAGACAGACAGACAGATAGATAGATAGATAGATAGATAGATAGATAGATAGATAGATAGATAGATAGATAGATAGATAGATAGATAGATAGATAGATAGATAGATAGATAGATAGATAGATAGATAGATAGATAGATAGATAGATAGATAGATAGATAGATAGATAGATAGATAGATAGATAGATAGATAGATAGATAGATAGATAGATAGATAGATAGATAGATAGATAGATAGATAGATAGATAGATAGATAGATAGATAGATAGATAGATAGATAGATAGATAGATAGATAGATAGATAGATAGATAGATAGATAGATAGATAGATAGATAGATAGATAGATAGATAGATAGATAGATAGATAGATAGATAGATAGATAGATGATAGATAGATGATAGATAGATAGATAGATATAGATATAGATAGATATCTATATCTATAGATATAGATATATATAAACAGACACTTTCCAAAAAATTAGAATATCATGGAAAAGTTGTTTAACTTCCATAATTCCATTCAAAAAGTTAATATTTATGATAGATTCAGGGCCCACAATTTAAACTATTTCAAGTATGTGTTTGTTTACCGTATTTTCCGGTGTATAGGTCGCACCTTTTTATGGTTTTTTTCATGACCTGCGACCTATACTGAGGTGCGACCTATATATGGCTTGTTATAACTTTTGGTGAAACAAATTTTTAAATCCAGCTCATTTCACAATTACGTTCATTTATTAAGGAAAAGTTCAGCTCAGATATATATTTGCTATAATTTTTATCAAACAAATGATTGTTTTTAAGTGTTAATCTTCTTAAAAGCCTTGTTGTGCGCTCCTGTGGCAGACATTTGCAGCAGAGCTAAACGTAGGTGCGACCTATACACCAGTGCGACCTATCTAGGGATTTTTCCAATCTATTGGTGATAATTGGACAATGCGACCTATACACAGGTGCGACCTATACACCAGAAAATACTGTATTTTTACATAATTTTAGTTTCCCGCTCATGAAACCCACGAAGACAGGATTTTAAAAAATTTAGAATACTGTGGAGAAAGCAGCCCAAATTTTGCAGGGCATGAATGTTTTAAACTGATTGTGACACACTAATCATCTACTAAACTCAAAGCACCTGCACAGGAATCTTGGAATAAAAATGGACTCTCATCTTACATTTGAAAATCACATTAAATATCTGTTTAAAACCTGCTTCTTCCATCTTCGAAACATCTCCAGACTTCGCCCATCTCTGACTTTTTCTGATGCTGAGAAACTCGTCCATGCCTTTGTCTCCTCCAGGCTCGACTACTGCAACTCCCTGTTTATTGGAATCCCTGGCAAAAATCTTCAGAAACTTCAATATATTCAAAACAGTGCAGCAAGGATTTTATTGAGAGCTCGTAAATTTGAACATATTACACCCATTCTTCATAACCTCCATTGGCTTCCTGTCACCTACAGAATTCAGTACAAAACTGCTCTCATTACACACCAATGCTTACACGGAACTTCACCTGACTATCTAAAGGACATTCTTGCACCATATTCATCCACCCGGTCTCTACGATCACAGAACAGTAATCTACTTCACATTCCACGAACCAAATTAAGGACCATGGGAGACAGGGCATTCTGTGTGGCTGCCCCCCGCCTATGGAACTCCCTCCCTGACTGCCTGAGAGCTCCACAGTCACTGGTTGACTTTAAAAGCGGTTTAAAGACTTTTCTTTTTAAGCAAGCCTATTCTGCCTCCGCATGATTTTATCTTTGATCTTGGTTGATAGTATTATTGATTTTACTTGATTTTATCACTTGTTTTATTTATTTATTTATTTATTTTTTAAGCAGGCCTATTCTGCCTCCACATGATTCTGTCTTTAATCTTAGTTGATACCATTATTGATTTTATTTGATTTTATCACTTGTTTTATTGTTGTAGCACTTTGAGATTTTTATTAATGAAAAGTGCGGTATAAATTGAATTTTTATTATTATTATTATTATTATTACAGGTTTCCCCAGGTGTCATTAAATTGCTTCAGTTTGGTTCAATTTTCTTAGTATGGTTCTAAATGGGGAAGACTGCAGACATAACTGTCCAGAAGACCATCATTGATACCCTGCATAAGATGGGTAAGCCACAAAAAGTTCATAGCTAAGAAGGCTGGCTGTTCACAGAGTACTGTGTCCAAGCATATCAATGGAAAGTCTAGTGGAAGGGCAAAATGTGGCAGGAGAAGATGCACCAGCAAAAGAGATGACTGTGGGCTTCAGCAGATTATCAGACAGAGAAGATTCCAGAATCTGGCAGAGATTCAGAAAGAGTGGAATGAGGTGGAAGTCACAGCTTCAAAAACCACCACTTTCAGATGCATCCGGGAGATTGGCTACAACTGTCTGGTTCCTCGGTTCGCTTTTCTGATTAAATTAAAGTGTGTCTTTCATTCAGACATCAAGGTTCATAGGTTTGGAGGAAGGGTGAGGAACAGAACCTGGAGGTTATGCACCATAAACAATGTTCCCTGAAGCAAGGGAACAAGGTGCAACAAATGATATATGGGAATTGCGCCCCCGCGCGGTTCACCTGAAGTAATACAGTCAACATGAAGTGAGCGTCAACGTCACCAGGGGGCCCCGCCCCCCTGGTATAAGAGACGGTGACGAATCACGTTCGGTCTCAACATGCACTTCACCAAGCTTGGGCATTGGAGGGGCAAACATGTGTTGCACCTTTTTCCCTTCCTTCAGAGAACATTGGTTATGGTGCATAACCTCCAGTTCCCTTATCAGTCAATCCACTGCGGTGCAAAAAATGATATATGGGAACATACTACACGCCCTGGAAATAAATGCTTCTGCAAACTTTAGCCTCAATCTGTCAGGCGTTAACACGTTTACTTCTCCTTGGTGGAGAGCACAGCCTGTGTGACGTCACTGGTTGTAACATCCAGGCTGTAGTGTTTAATAAACGTGTTTGGAGATGCCCAGTTAGCAGCTGCACAGATTTCTGCTACTGAAACACCTCTAAATAAGGCCCAGGAAGTGGCTAGGTCTCGAGTTGAGTGAGCATGTACCCCACTGGGTACCTGCCGACCTTTGCTGCTGTATGCTCTAGAGATGGCCTCTGTCACCCAGTGGGAGAGGCGCTGTTTTGACACGGCTCTGCCTGCGGCAGGCTTAGCAAACCATATGAACATCTGGTTTGTTTTGCGCCAACTGCTGGTCCTCTCCATATAAGTGCTCAGGGCAGAGTGCCTTTAAACGCCTCTGTTCTGCACTCAGAACAGGAGGAGGAGGAAAAGCAGACATAAATCAGCTGGAGCCTAAACTTTTGTAATTTAAAGTTGGGACTTTTGGCACATATGCGGGGTTTGGACGCAGGGTGACCTTTGACCCATCCTAAGCAAGCTGGGTGCACAGATGATGGACTGACAGTGCATGCAGGTCACCCACACGCTTAGCCAAGCATAGAGCTAAGAGCAGTGCGGTCTTGTAGGACAGCAGTTCAATCTTAATACTCTGTAGTGGCTCGAATGGAGGCTCACATAGGGCGTCCAACACGAGTGACAGGTCCTACTGTGGGGCTGAAACTCTGCTTGAAGGCCTTTTTCTCAGTACGCCCTTCATGAACCGGATCATGAGAGGGTGGGCACAGGGTGAGCTGCCTCCCCATCCTTCATGGCACGCTGAAACAGCGGCTAAAAAGACTTTAATAGTGGAAAAGGAGCGGCCCTTCTCCAGCAGGTCCTGCAGTAAGATGAGAAGCTGTGCTAAATTACAAGAATATGGCGTAATATTCCTTTCTAGACACCAGATCTCAAAAACACGCCATTTACGTGCATAGAGTGCTTATGTTAACTTTGCACGAGCACCTTGTATTGCGTTTATCACGTTACTGGTTAGGCCAGAGGCTAGCAGCCAGTCCCTTTCAGGGGCCAGGCCCATAGTGCCCAGAGGCCCAGGCGAGGGTGCCACACCTGCCCGTGGGCCTGCGTCAGGAGGTCCCTGTGTACAAGCAGCTACCGTGGTGTTCCTGCTAAAAGTTAAATCACTTATGTAAACCAGGCCTTCTTTGGCCACCTTGGGGCCACCAGAATTAATGAGAGGGCCCCCTTGCGCACACGTTCCAGTGTCGCTTGAATTAAATGACAGGTGGGAACGGGTAATACAGCTTCGATGCTGGCCAATCGTGCGCGAACGCGTCGAGTCCCAGGGGTGCACATGCGTCCCGTATTGAATGGAACATAGCAAGGTGGGGTTGTCCTTGCATCACAATTAAAGCTCTGTTGTCAGGCAGCTCAAAATCTTCACGATAAAGAATACCACTATGCCTTAGCAACAATCCCAAGGAAATCCATAACAGACAAGAACCCACGAAACCCACACCATGAAGAAATGGCACAATGAAAATAGGAACCTAACAACTCAGAACATGCAAATGACTGAACAAGACTTCCCAATACTTTACACCGGTTTCAAGCTTATGTAACTCACAAGGCAATGCTTTCTTGGAAAAGCCAAGAAATGGCTTGACCTGTATGTGTCACACTTTACAATAAACTACAATGCTGCCAGGAAGTGACATTGCTTTCTCCTTCCATGGGCATCTGAATGTACTTCATTTTGGTGGAGAGNATATCTGGTTCACAATGCGTAGGTGGAGACGCCATTCTGCTGAGAGGGGCGCTCCTTTTGAGAGAGTGTCTGCCCCGTAGTTCAGCTCCCTTGGCAGGTGTGTTTCTCTGAGTGACAGCACTCGTGAGCTGCACCATTTGAGAAGCTTCTGGGTCAGCAGCAGGAGGGGGGGAGATCGTGTCCCCCCTTCTCTGTTGACATGCGCGATCACGCACTTGTTGTCCGATCTTATCAAAACATGTTGACGTGTGATCAGACCCTTCCTGTGGAAGTGTTTGAGGGACAGGAACACAGCTTTCAGCTCCAGCTGATTGATGTGGAGCTGAGCCTCCTGCTGAGACCACACACTTCTGGTGTGCTGATTCGGCAAAGACCCCCCCACCCAGACTTTGAGGCGTCTGTCGTCACAAGGGTCCGAGATAACACTCTGCCCAGTGGAACACCCCTGCTGAGTGAAGCAGTGCTTCTCCATGGCTGCAGGGCTTTCAGACAGTCTACGTCGACTCTGAACCCCCTCCCCTCCCCGTTTGTTGCGGAGGGCGAGCTGCTGTTGTCTGTGTGTCCAAATCTGAAAAGGACGCATTTTTAATAAGCCCTGATGAATTGCAACAATTCCTGCTGTCATGAGGTCCAAAAGACGCTGGCAGAGCCTGAGTGTCACCGTCTTGTCTAGTTGGAAGTGGGCCAAGCATAGCTGGAGATCTGATAATCGCTTTTCTGAAAGTCTCGCTCTGTACCGAACAGAGTTCAGCCTCAATCCCAGGAACCCAATGTCCTGGGATGGGGTCATCTGACTTTTCTCTGAGTTTATCACGAACCCCATGGATTGTAGGTGTGACCTCACAGGATCTGTATGTAACCTTGCTTGCTCCTTGGAGCTCGTCAAGATCAATAAGTTGTCCAGATAATCCATAATTCTGATGCCCTGGCTCCTCATGGGAGCTAGGGCAGCTTCGAGGCATTTTGTAAATACCCTCGGGGTGGTCGAGAGGCTGAAAGGGAGGGCTAAATATTCGTACGTTACATTCTCGAATGCAAAACGCAGGAATTTTCCGTGGTTTGGCAAGATGCTGACATGGAAATATGCATCTTTTAAGTCCATAGTGTAGAAGTAGTCCCCCGGGCGCACAGAGTGAATCACCTGACGCAATGTTAACATTTTGAACTTGAACAATCTCAGTCATTTGTTCAAAAGTCTTGAATCCAGGATAGGCCTCAGACCTCCCCCCTTCTTTGGGACCACAAAGTATTTGCTATAGTGGCCTTTGTTTACCTCCTGAGGAGGAACAGCCTTGACTGCTCCTTTTTGAAGTAGCAAGCGTATTTCTTCTCTTAGGATGGAGGCGCGAGCTGAGCTCATTTTTGACGTAATCACCCCCGAGAACGAGAAGGGGGGTGGACGTCTGAAGAATTGTAGTCTGTACCCGTGAACTACGGTACCCATGACCCATTGCGATGGGCTGCACGCTGCCCAGGCTCTCGCATGAGCAGCGAGCCTGGAGGGCACGTTCACTCGGGACTTCATTTGAGTCAGGAGAGGTGGGGGGGAGGGGGGATGAGTGGCCCCCTCCTCTCTGCTCGGATGCAGTCTTGTTTGTCCCTCCGGTTGGGGCGAGGGGTCTGACTGTGACAGATCGCCCCCTGCCCCCCCCCGTGTGGGCTCATTGGGCACTTTGACAGGTAGAGTCTTATCAGAGGGGGTTGGCCGACTGTGTGAGATGGCTTCCCGCACTCTTTATTGACTGTTTGCATTTAAAAATGGTGGGGTTTTCCCTTTAATGCTGAGTTGTGACACAGAACATTTTGAGTAATTTGAGACTTTATTATCGTGTGCAAACATCAATTTCTCTTTATTACACAAACATTTGAGAGTTTTTTTGTGTTTAAACGTTATGGACCAGTTAATCGGGGTTTCTTTAACACAGATACTGGCAGTAAAAGTTTGACCTTTCGTTTTCCCGATGGGTGAAAGTGCCTGTGATGGTGTAGGAACAGCTCTGGATCAAGCTGGCTTCTGCTTTCTCTCTCGCACCGCTGACAAAGTTCTGGGGTGACCCATCTGACGTGGGATGAACCTCTGCTTTGACCAAGCCTGGCCTGTCTGAGGAGTGCGTCCATGCTGCTCTGAGACGGGCTTAGGCTGTTGTTTGACCTCGAGTGTCTGCCTCTTTTGAGCTAGGCATCGTGTGAGAGAGTGGTGGCGCTGCTGTGAGCCTCTTTGGCTACTCGAGTCTCTGGCTTGTGTAAGATGTAGATTAGTATATCTAACAGTCAGATTTACTGAACTGTGCAGTACACTAACATGTAAGAATGAGCAGATGTTTTATCTGTCAACCTTAGCATCTTTTATATCACAACTTCTTTTCTTTTTCACAGATTTAAACAATAAATTCTGTGACCAGCTGATTGGATGTAAATCACAAGGTTTTCAGATAAAAGGAGATTCACTTGAGCTTCAGTGAAAAGGTGAATTCAGGTGTTTTCACTGACAGTTCAGAGACCAGGGTTTTCCATTACACTTGCAAGAAATGTTTTCTGGGCATGCCTTCACGCAGGGCCTCCTCCTGTTTTCTCCTCTGATCACATCTGCTCTGGATCCTCTCCAGGGCCCTGCCGAACAGGCCTGATGGCTCTATGGCATGGTGGAGGAACAAGGAACGCTGGCTCTCAGGGAGATCTGTCAAAGTTAGCCATAAATGGCGTGGTACAATCACTGTTTCAGCCATACACTTCCCTTGGGCGATTGCTGCTTTTCTGGTGAGGCGGAGGATGAAGTCTGCTGCTCTGCGTGCTTCGTCCAATATTTCAGCTTCCTTTTTCTTTGACGTGGTCTGCTGCAGGTCCTGTAGATTCTCTGCCTGATAGGCGTGCAACATGGAGGCGGTGTTGAGGGCGCGAGCCACGAGGCCTTGAACGCGGTAGATCTTTTCAAGTTGAAGAGCTGACAACGCGGCTTGCTGGGTAGCATGGGCTTCAAGCTCGACGTCTTTGGGGCCAAGTGTGCAACCAAAGTCTCGTCCATCTGTGGGATGTGGGCCATGCCTGCTGACTCCATGCCCTCGATGTTGAGGAACTGGGAGAGTAGCAATGTCAAGGGTGCTCTTAGTTCTCTCCATGAGCGTGTTAGCTCTGTTAGAAAGTCAGGAAAGGTATCCAGTGTCTCACAGCGGCCTGTTGCTTTGCAAAAAAGTAGTTCCCCGCCAACCTCGTTAACTGTTGTCGAGGTGGGGGTTCTGGCCAAGTTACCTTCAGCGCCTCTGCAGCTCTGCAGCACAGCTCAAACAAAGCAGGAGTGGACCCATCCGACTCCCCTTGTGCTGCTGCGGTTCCCTGGGAGAAGTCTTCTGCCTCTCCCTCCTACTCGTTGTCCACCTTGTCGTCCGTTATCTCACCGGAGGCTGTCAGCGACAGCTCGTCGACTTGCATCATGTCCCTCGTGTCGTAGTTGTTCCTTGTGTCCCTGTCGGGGTTCTGAAGATCCATTCTGTTGCCCTAGCTTAGTGCTCCACTGTCCTCCATCTCTTCCGCCTCCAGCTCTGCTGTAGGCGTGAGAGCCTCTGAGAGTAGCGGGTCCCTTGCCCCGATGGAACTGCCCATGGCCTTGGCCAAGAAGTCCACGCGTCTCTGTCGAATTGTCTCGCACAACTGGCTGTAGTGAGAACACGACTCAGGGGATTCCAAAGCTGTCTTGGCGTGGACCATTCCCAGGCATATCGGGCAGGCGTCGTGTGTGTCCGACGATGAAATGAAGTAGCCACATGCGCTGGGGCAAGGCAGAGAACCAGGGCTCGCTGGTCTGCTGCCGGCCTTTTTGGAGTTCTTCAATTTCATTTTGCCTTTCTCAGGAGCCATGGTCGAGAAAAGGCGTCGAGTGGAAGCCAGTTAGCGAAAGCTAAACAGGGTTTGTCGAGTGGAAGCCAGTTAGCGAAAGCTAAACAGGGTTTGAAGAATTCTTCTCGCTGTGCTGTTTGTGTGGGCTAGCTGTTAACTCCGTTAGCTAACAGGTAGGCGCATGACGCAGTTAACGTCCTGCTAAACTGGGCGACGAAACAGCAGAGATGGACGTCTAGCCGATGCTACAAACGTTGTCAACACATAGTTAGCGTTCGCTAAACAAAGTGCTCACAGGAAAGTCTTCAGTGAGGCCCTCGGTAGGGAGCGCGCTCACCTCCTGGTCTGGCGGTACAGTCACTCGAGATGGTGTCCTACGAAGTTCAGGTGTGAAGCGAGGTGAAGGGCAAAAAGAGACCGAACATGATGCGTCACCGTCTCTTATACCAGGGGGGCGGGGCCCCCTGGTGATGTTGACGCTCACTTGCCTTAAAAGGCGTGATATTATTACTTCAGGTGAACCACGCGGGGGCGCAATTCCCATATGTCATATGTTGCACCGCAGTGAACTGACTGATAAGGGAACAAAGGGATGCTTTTTTTCAAATAGGAAGTTGGTCCCAGCAGTTCTTCCTCTGATTTTATCCTCAAATGGTGTCCCTATTGAGTTTGTTGATTCCTATAAATATTTGGGTATCCTGGTCGATTCGCATCTCTCTTTTAAACTCCACGTGAAAAACCTAGTAAAGAAACTGAAAGTTAAACTGGATTTCTTTTCCAGAAACAGATCATGTCTAACACTGAATGCTAGGAAATGCCTTGTATCTGTGACTTTCCTTCCCTCCATTGATTACAGCAGTGGTGGGCTTCAGACCGCTAGGGAGCGCTAATGCGCTAATCCGCTTATAGCGTACCTAAATTATTTGTCAGCGTTACAGCAGATTAACTAACTTTTATAATTCATACGCAGATTTGCGCTATTTTTATTTAAAATGCAGTACCGCTAATAACTAATTATCTATCAGTAAAATCGAAAAAACTTATTTACGAGCTCGGACGACTGCTAACAGACTATATCCTGTCAGCGCCGGATGTGGTCCGTGACAAAAAAGCGTCCCCCTCAGTCTCTTGGTGTGTGCTCTCTCTCTAGCAGTTAGCAGCCAGTGTGTTACTCTGCAGCCTTATTGCTTGTTTTCGAAGAGTCAGACGAAGACTTTTTAACATGGAGGGTGAACTTGTGGATGTTTCTCAGTGGCCTACGCGACGCGTCTGGATTTAAAAAAAAGAAGTTCGCCACATTAGCACTCTTCAAAATGGCGTCCGCGACGGCCACAGAAGCCAGGATTTTACAACAAAACACGGTAAAACAATTATTTCTTTGCTGAGAAAAAATATATTTCATAGCTGACGTTATAGCACAAGTTTTTCTGAGCTTGAGAGTTTCACGAAATGGTCAAATCTGCTGGATAAAAAAAGTAGTTCACCATTAGCACTGTTCAAAATGGCGTCCGTGACGACCACAGCAATTAAGAACATAAAATAGCTGACAGGGCAGCAAACTTACATACTCAGGAAATCACAAGGAACTCAGGAGACAGAGGCAACAGGAGACAATGCCAGGACAACGATAAACACAGAGATACAGACTTATTTTTGATTTGATTTGATGTTTATTCATTCATTTTAAAAGAACAATACAAAACAGTTTCATCAGATACAAGAATACAAGTAGGATAAAATGAAAGGAGCAGAAAGAAGATGATATCTTATTATTATATCTGCCCCTTATTTCACAGTTTGTTCAACCAATGATAACCTTCAAACTACATCACAAAATGAATAACTCTACTTAATTTTTCTAATACACAAACTACATCACAAAATGAATAACTCTACTAAATTTTTCTAACTGTAATACACAAACACACTAAGCTACATCATAAGTACAACATAAGTACACAAACACACTAAGCTACATCATAAGTACAACATAAGTACACAAACACACTAAGCTACATCATATATAGTTTTTGAGCAAGTCCTTTTTGACCTTTTTCTTAAATGTATACATTGATTTTGCATTTTTAACATCACTCTCCAGAACATTCCACAATCCAACTCCCTGAATTGAGGTAGACCGTCCCTTTAAGCTGGTTCTGAATTGTGGTTTGATGAATATCTGTCCCTTTGAGATTGTAATAACTTTGTCTTTTTATAAAATTTCTTTGGATATTTAAAGGTAATGTGTTATTATGAGCCCTATACATAACTGATAAAATACTATATTCTACCAATTCCTGGAATTTCAATAAATTTAGCTGAAGAAACAAGGTGTTTGATGGGTGACTGAAATGTTTTCTGGTGATTACTCTTACAGCTCTCTTTTGTAAAATAAAAACAGGCTTTGTAATTGTTTTGCACGCTTTTCCCCAAACCTCAATACAATAGATTAAATGTGGAACAATGATTGTGTTATACAACATATACAGAGCTTTATCAATTAAAAAATCCCTGACTTTATATACAGGTACATGAACACACAGCATGACAATCACAAACACCTGGACAACAAAATGGAGGAGATAAGCAAGACAATTAACAGAGAGACCAGGGAGTGTAGGGATGGGGACCCACCACCTGAGAGCAACATGCTTACAACTGTTATCTTGAAGTTCTAGGGTGTAGAGAGCCACAGAAACGGTTATGGTAGGCCGGATTTGGCCCACGGGCCTTGAGTTTGACACATGCGATCTAGTGGTACTAAAAGTAACAAAAGAAGAAAAAAACAGCCAAATATGTCAGCAGTTTAGCTAACAGACTTTGGAATGGGTACATTTTGTCCTTGTCAAACCTGTTGAAGAGAACCAAACTAAATACTCTGAAACTCAAACAACTTACTGTATAACAGTTCATGCACGGTTAGTTGGCAGTGTAGTGCAAATATTGCATAACTTGCTGCTACCAATTGTTGAATTTAATTAGCGGATTAGAATTAGCCGGAAAAGGGTAGCATGCCCTCTCCGGGTCGGGGATGAGGTCCTGCCCCAAGTGGAGGAGTTTAAGTATCTCGGGGTCTTGTTCACGAATGAGGGAAAACTGGAGCGTGAGATCGATAGGCGGATAGGTGCAGCATCCGCAGTGAAGCGGGCGCTGTACCGGTCTGTCGTGGTGAAGAGAGAGCTGAGTCAAAAGGCAAAGCTCTCAATTTACCGATCGATCTACGTTCCCACCCTCATCTATGGTCATGAGCTTTGGGTTGTGACCGAAAGAACGAGATCTCGGATACAAGCGGCTGAAATGAGTTTTCTCCGCAGGGTGTCTGGACTCTCCCTTAGAGATAGGGTGAGAAGCTCAGTCATCCGGGAGGGACTCGGAGTAGAGCCGCTGCTTCTCCACATCGAGAGGAGCCAGTTGAGGTGGCTCGGGCATCTGGTTAGGATGCCTCCTGGACGCCTCCCTGGTGAGGTGTTCCGGGCATGTCCCACCGGGAGGAGGCCCAGAGGAAGACCCAGGACACGCTGGAGGGACTATGTTTCTCGGCTGGCCTGGGAACGCCTTGGGATTCCCCCAGAGGAGCTGCTCCAAGTGGCTGGGGAGAGGGAAGTCTGGGCCTCCCTACTTAGGCTGCTACCCCCGCGACCCGACCCCGGATAAGCGGAAGAAAATGGATGGATGGATGGATGGATGGATTAGAATTAGCTTCCCCTAATTTTCATAAGACATTAGTGCTTTTGAAATTGCGGACCTAAAAAAATTAATTAGTGCTTTAGAAATAGCGGAACTAATTTTTGGATTAGCGTTGCCCACTACTGGATTACAGTGACATTAGCCCCTTTCATAAGACAGGTCGGTCCGGCTTTAATGCGTGTTCAAGCCTCCAACGAGCATTCAGAAAACACGCAAACGCAGTTTGGCGGATTAAATTGACTCGCCTTTGATCCCCCTCTGACCCGCCACGGTTGATAGTGTCAGCCCCGGATCTGCAGCCGGCAGACCCACTTCTGAATGCAAGACGCGCGATCCGCACTGAGAATACAGATGACATCAGTGTGCGACCGCAGTCAACAGGCCGATTTATATTAAAAATGACACGAAACCACTGTATAAACTAGTTTCGCTTTTGTTTCCCCCTCTAGCAGCGGTGTAGCGCGCTGAGTGTGTGTGCGTGTGAGTTTGAATAGGTTCTATTTGGGGTCTCGTGAACACGTTTGTGTGTGTGTGTGTGCGTGCGCGCGCGTCCATTTATTTATTGCTGAGGAAATATTTAAAATAACACGACACGACTGTAATGGATAATAATGGATCCTTCCATGAAACTCAACAGTCATGTAAACATGATCGTCAAATCCTGTTTTTTCCAGCTGAGGCGTCTGTCTAAGCTGAAGCCCATATTATCCAAAAAGCACCTGGAGACAGTGATTCACGCATTCATTACATCTAGGCTTGATTACTGCAATTCACTTCTGTTTGGCGTCAGTCAAGCCACCATTGCACGATTACAACTGGTTCAGAACGCAGCTGCCCGATTTTTAACCAGCACACGCAAAAGAGAGCACATTACACCAGTCTTGGCCTCCCTTCACTGGCTACCGGTTCATCTTCGAATCCAATTCAAAATTCTCATGTATGTCTACAAATCGCTGAACAGTCTCGCCCCCGCCTATCTCTCGGATCTGATACACCCATATGTCCCTCCACGTGCTTTGAGGTCAGAGGATCAGGTACTCTTAATAGTTCCAGAAACTCGCCTTAAGCGCAGAGGTGACAGGGCGTTCTCTGTAGCAGGCCCAAGACTCTGGAACGAGTTACCGCTGCTCATCAAACAGGCCCCCTCCCTCTCGGTTTTCAAATCCCGGTTAAAAACTCACTACTACTCCATCGCTTTCAATGCCAGCTGATTTGTATTGGATCGTTTGATTTATGATCTGCAATGTTTTTATGTTTTTCGTGTTGTACTTCATTGTCTGTGTTGCCTGTTGCGTGTTTGTTTGTCCAGCACTTTGGTGTGGACTTGTTCCTGTTTAAAGTGCTTTATAAATAAAATGGTATGGTATGGTATGGTAAGCTAGTTTCGCTGTTTTTCCCCCTCTAGCAGCGGCGCAGCGCGCTGAGTGTGTGTGTGTGTGTGTGTGTGCGCGCGCAGCCAGCTGTCCCATTTATTTATTACTAAGGAAATATTTAAAATAACACGACACAACAACTTGTACACATCTGTCCCACAAAAAATACATTGCGGTTCAGTTCTGCTCAGCTCCACGCCTCTTTGAAGCCGCGCTGCAGCTGATCATATGAACACGTTTCTTTGAGCGGGACATGCCCGCCTTCAACTGTTGTCTTATGAATGACCTGGGGAGGGTTAAATCCGGACTGGTCTGTGCGGGAATAGCGCGGGTTTGATTTATGAAAGGGGCTATTATCTCCCTGAATGGCACCCTGCAGATGTTGGATGCTGTCTATCATGTTGCACTAAGATTCATAAGCTGGCTGTGATTATCATACCCACCACTGCACCCTGTATTCACTGGTTAACTGGACATCATTAACCTCACGCAGACTCTTCCATTGGTACATTTTCATCTTTAAATTACTTCTTGGTCTGCTGACTTCATACATCTC
Source organism: Garcialebias charrua (assembly GCA_038048925.1). Taxonomy (NCBI): domain Eukaryota; kingdom Metazoa; phylum Chordata; class Actinopteri; order Cyprinodontiformes; family Rivulidae; genus Garcialebias; species Garcialebias charrua. The sequence continues at coordinate 19,530 of JBBPBX010032433.1, read as the reverse complement.
CTCCTACATGTCTTTGCATGAGTGCAGCTACAGCGTGCACTCTCAGGACATGATTACCTGCAGTGTTCCATCAGTGAGATTGAACTTGGCAAAAGGGCCTTCTCCTACTCCGCTCCTGCTTCCTGGAATATCTTACAAAAAGATCTGAAGCTCTTGGCCTTGACCTCTCTAAATGGCTTTAAGAATCTGTTGGAATCCTGGCAAAAACCAATGCAGACATGTTCCTGTTTTTGATTTTCTACATCTACCCTATAATCTGTCTGTTTTGCTACTATGATATCTTTGTTTTAACTTGTTTAAAAAAAATCTGTATTTCTCTCTTATGTTTGTCTATTGTTGATTGTTCAAGGAAAATCTACTGTTGCTGTCGTCATCATTCTTTAGTTTGTAGACAGGTCTCTCTTGTAAATGAGTCCTTGAGGCTCAATGAGATTAACCTGCCTAAATAAAGTTTGAATGAATGAATGAATATGTGTGTATAGTAAATTATACTGCATACAGAAGTTTTGAAAGAATGATGTTGAGAAAAGTGCATGCAGTTCCAAAATATACTTGACAGGTGACAGGATACATTTTTTTGTGTGTCATCGTCTTTCAAAAGCAAACTTAGCAAAAAGACTAAACATTTTTGAATGGGAACAAATATGTCTTTTAAAAACTGCTCTAAAATTCTGCTTGAAGTGCTGCTGGCAGCATTTGCGCTGGAGATGAACTCATTAATACAGTAACGATCACAACACGTAAAACCAAGTTAGAAGATGTTAATCGATCCATGCTAAAAACTAATATGACATTTATAAAATTATTTCTGATGTAAATACAGTATGTTACTTTTTTTAGAATTCAGCAACCTTGCGAGAAAACTGCATTAGTTAGATGTAATTACATCCTGCAAGCTGCATTTGATTTCACCTGGGGAAAAGTTTTCTGACTGACTCCAGCATTGCCTCCCCTCTTCTTTATTTCCTGACAGACTAACAAGATGAGGAAACATATGCTGCATGACTTGCTGTGTGTGCCACTAACTTCATTACCATGAAATAAACTGTGAAATGCAGGATAGAAGAAACTCAACTTAAACTGGAAAGCTGTGGACTCTAATGTAATAGCTAAATCATACAAATCCTCAATTGTCTTTCTTGCAATTCTCTGGAGACCCAGTTCTACAAGGAATCACCATCTGTCATAGTCATTTGACTATTTGATTGACTATTACATTTTTGGAGTTAGTAGGAGAAATCATATCCAGTTTTAGCTTCTCTCCATTGGCTCTCTGTCAAGTCAAGAATTGAATTCAAAATCTTGCTTCTAACTTACAAAGCTCTCAACAACCTAGCTCTGTCTTGTATTAGAGATCTTGTTGTTCCATATTTTCCTAATAGAGCACTTCGCTCTCAGACTGCAGGCTTACCTGTGGTTCCTAGAGTTTCCAAAATCAGAATGGGAGGAAGATCTTTCAGTTATCAGGCTCCTTTTTTGTGGAACCAAATTCCAGTTTCTGTCTGTGAGACTGACACATTGTCCAATTTTAAGACTGAGCTTAAGACTTTATGATACATTCTATGATTAGGGTTGGCTTGTCATGCTGTCTTAAGCTCAGACTACTGGAGGACAAATTGACCTCATTTCCTTAAATGATTTGCTAATATAAATATTTTTCATTTGATACTATTTCTATCTTAACATGTGATTCTTGACCTGCCATTGTGTATTTGTTCCTACCAAACCCAGCCAGACAAAGCAGATGGCCGCTTGTCCCGAGCCAGGTTCTGCTAAATGTTTCTTCCTCTTGAGGGAGTTTTTCCTTTCCACTGTCGCCTTCATGCTTGCTCAAGATGGGAGTTCTGCAATTGAGTTAAACTCAAAGCAGTCTGCTCCTCAGATAAATAAAGTTAAATTATTATTTTATATACAAATGTTTCTGTTCAGTGCCCTGAGATAACTTCTGTTTTGACGGTGCAATATCAATAAATAGAATAGAATTTAAATTGATTTGAATTTGATTAAAAAAAGATTAGTACTGTCAAAAAGCTATGCAATCATACCTTGTGCCAGTTGCCCCTGAGCAAGGCCCTTAACCCCATCATCTGCTCCTAAACAGGTCTCTCTTGAAAATGAGTTCTCGTGTCTCAATGAGACTACCTGGATAAATAAAGGGTAAATGAAAAGTAGTACAAAAACATATGCTCAGACTTCAGCAGAAAATGTTCAACAATTGAGTGTGTACTTTTTTGTATGTTTGTTTCACAGCATAGTAACAAAATACCCTCAGAAACTAATTTGTAAGAATAAATAAACAACTAAATAAATTGAAAACCTTTCTTGGATTACCTTATGTTAAAAAAAATATTGTTTTGTTGAGGACATATAGAAAAAAAGTGAAAAATGTTTTTCGTGGAAAAAACACCCGCTTTTAACGTTATCAGCCATTAAATGGTCATTATTAGTTGTTATCGTCCCTATATGTAGCAGTCAGACTGCCCCTCCTGTATCTCGGGGTTTAAAGGTACGTTGTTAGCGTTGTTTGCAATGATAAGCTCTGGTTTAGCTTTGTTAGCGCTCATAATAGCTTCAGTGGTTAGGTTTAGAGTAAAAGGTCTGACGGTTAGGTTTAGGCACAAGAGTAAAGGGGGTTAAGTTTAGGGTTTGTCCTCTGGGTCTGGTGTAAGGTTAAGTTTAGGAAAAGTGTTACATACGCTGGAAAAGACACTTCCTGGTTTACCCCAGTGCGACGCTGCCTATTATCAGTGATAATAATGATAACGTACCTCTAAACTTACTAGGAGGTAAGTGGGACTACATATGGGGATGATAACAACTAATAACGGCCATTTAATGGGCTGATAACATCCAAAGCCACTTGAAAAACAATGTATTGACAAGAAAATGTAAACAAATAAAATTTAAAAAATATCAATGTTTTTATTATGTATAGCAACATTTGGGGAAAATAGCTGGTGTTAAAAACTGAATATTTTGCTATCAAACTATTATTATGTTATTTTCCAGTAATAAAACGATTAGCCATTTTATAACTAAAGTAATTGAACATGTCAAAGCAATAATGTCTGTACAATATCAACATGCACTTTTTAAAATGTTGGGTCCTGAACTGTGTGTCTTTGATTTATTTATTTATTATTACTATTATATTTTTTTAGGATGCAGCACAGGGCACAGAAAAGCATCTACATCATCAGCTTTCAAGCGAGGTAATTGAAATCCATTAAGATGTTCTAAAATGGATCTGAAAGTAAATACAGTATAAGTGGTTTGGGGGGTGGTTGTTGCTGTGGTATCAGGGGAAACAGGGGAAGGCTTTTCAAGTAAATGCAAGTCTTTACATGCCTGGCAGTGAACATATGTGTGTGTGTGTTTGAGTGTGTGTGTTAGGTGTCACTCACAGACAGCAAAAAAGTAGAAGGGTGATGGTGGTGGTGGTGGTGGGGGGG
>JBBPBX010032432.1:5982-33891 GCA_038048925.1 Garcialebias charrua | reverse complement strand
TGCCCAAGGTCACCAATGGTAAGTACTTCTCGACCCTCGACGTCGCCTCTGGTTTTTGGACCATCCCTGTGCGCGCCGAGGATCAGTACAAACTAGCTTTCACTTTTGGTGGCCGTCAATACACCTTTAACAGGTGTCCCTTTGGCTACGCTAACTCACCTGCAGAGTTCAACATCTTCTTGAACAAAGCATGTCCAGACGCCCACGAGCGTGGGACACTGATTTACGTGGACGATGTCCTTTTGAGGCAGCCAACACTGGACTCACATTTGGCTGAGATCGACCACGTTCTGAATCAACTAACAACTGCTGGTGCTAAGATATCACTGTCAAAATGCCAATGGTGCAGAACCAAAGTGGACTACGTTGGCCTACTTGTAGGTCCAGACGGAGTACAACCACAGCTGACTCGCACCCAAGGCCTCGACAATCTCAAAGTCCCCACCAATCTCAAAGAACTACAAAGTTTTCTGGGCGTGTGTAACTACTCGAACCAATTCATCGAAAACTATGCGGACCTTGCGAAACCACTGACTGAACTCCTTAAAAAAGACGTACCATTTGTTTGGACTGACAAACAGCAACAGGCAATGGACGCTCTTATAAACAGGATCAAGTCAGCCCCTTGTTTAGTCTACCCAGACTACAACAAAGAGTTTTACTTGGAAGTGGGCTTCTCAGCTCATTGCATAAGTGCAGGTCTGTACCAGATACACGACAGAGACAAACGTGTAGTAGCCTACGCCAGCAAAACGATGGCAGGCCCCGAGTTGAGATTCTCAGACTGTGAGAAAGCTTTACTGACCACAGTGTGGGCAGTTAAACATTTCTCCAGCTACATTGGTGGACAGAAAATCATTGTGGAAACACAACACCAGCCAGTGACTTTTCTTAACAGTGAACGCATCAGAGATGGTGTGGTGACAAACTCACGTGTTGCAACGTGGCTCATGGCGCTTCAAAGTTTTAACCTAGACATACGTTATGGTCAAAACAAGAAGTCTCATCTGGGGACGGACTTGGCAATCTGCCAGAAGTGTACACAAGATGTACCAGCCACCCAGCCGCCGGTTGAGGTAAAACCCCCAGTAACTGTAGACCCAAATCACCACTTCTTTGATGACAATATCTGCAAAGATATGACAACATTGTACGTGGATGGATCTTCATTCCTCCGCGACAAAATCTGCAGAGCAGGTGTTGGAGGAGTTCTCCTCCAAGACCAAGAGCAGATAACTTTCAGCTACAAATTAGGATCTCAGACTTCTCAGTACGCTGAGATTGCAGGAATCCTAATAGCTCTCCAGATGGTAGTAGAGCGTTCCATCAAGACGCTAGTCATCTGCACTGACTCTAACTATGCTCGTTTGAGTTTCGCTTGTCACCTCGCTGTGTGGAAACAGAACGGTTTCCTAACAAGCGACAGAAAAGTGGTCAAACACAAAGAGCTTTTCATAGCGTGTGATCACTTGGTGACATCTCACGACTTACAGATCTACTGGAAGAAAGTTCCAGGACATTCTAGAGTCCCAGGCGATGACAAGTACTACAATGACATTGCAGATTCCTTAGCCAAAGAAGGTGCCGACGAAGGTCCTCTATGGTCCTTCGACCCCTCCTGGTTAATCAAGACTCTGTCAATACAACCTACAGTCAGGGTAATGGCAGTCACACGTGCACAGGCCGCAGCCAGACCTGCTGACAACGCAGTCTCTGTACGACCCGCACTGACTGACCCAGACATCATCCAACTACAGAAGTCGGATCCTGCTATCAACTCCATGATACTGTACCTGACTGATCCAGACAAAAACACTCCGTCTAAAGACGAACTGGATTCCGATCCAGACCTTAAAGTCCTTTATCAGCTGCGCAAACAGCTAAAACTAATCAAAGGCATCCTAACTTTCGCTCATGGACCAACGTCCTCACCTGTGTTCGTGGTTCCCCATGACCAAAGGGGGGTGATGTTAGTTCATGCCCATGATCTCCCGTCCGCAGGACACAAAGGAGATAAAGCCACGCTGACGGCATTAAAACAAATTGCCTATTGGCCTGGAATGAAAAAGGATGTCAAGGACTACATTGAAGGGTGCGTGGTCTGTGGCCAGTTTCAGCCAACCAGACCACTTCACAGAGCACCACTGCAAAGCAGAGGCATTGCATTCCCATGGTCTGACCTCCAGATCGACTGGGTTGGACCACTCACTAAGAGCTCTAGAGGAAATAAATATTTTCTCACGGTAACCTGTGCATTCACCAAATGGGTAGAATGCCTACCAGCTCCTAACGACACAGCACAAACCACTGCTATGTTGTTAATGAATCATATATTCTCAAGGTTTGGACTTCCCCTTCGGGTGAACTCAGACCAAGGTACACACTTCACAGGTGAAGTGATGAAAGAACTGTGGAAGACGCTAGGCGTCAAGGCCAACTTTCATGTCGGCTACCACCCACAGGCTTCAGGCCAAGTAGAGAGAGCAAACAGAACTGTGGTGAGTATTTTGAAGAAATACGTGGCTGCAAACCACAAGGACTGGGACGTGAAACTCCCTCTGGTCCTCATGGCCATAAGAGCCACTCCACACACATCAACTGGCATCTCTCCCTTCGAGATGATGACCGGTCGACAAATGACTCTCCCTCTACACCTGTTGTACCAACCAGGCGACGCCGCCATGGCGACAGCCTACACTACACAACAATACATGAAAGATTTGAATGTACACCTCAGAAACACTTTTGCTTTCGCCCAGAAAAACCTGGAAAAATCTGCTGAAGGACGTAAGGCGTACTACGACCAAAAGGCCTCTCACAATGAACTCCAAGTGGGAGACAGAGTCTGGTACTATACGTTCGCCCCAGCAACCGGGAAAGGAGGGTCCGAGACCGGAACTCTCGCCCGCAAACTAATGCCCAGGTGGACTGGACCTCATCTGATAACAGACAAAGTGTCCTCAGTCGTCTACGAAATCAAAATCAGCAAAGGCCGCAAAGAGCCAATTGCTAAATGGGTACATCGAAATCAGATCAAACCTTACAAGGCGTTCAATGACTCCACAAAAGACAAAGATCTCACAAACTCACCGACTTCATGGGATAATAAGGTCGTCCAAACACAAGTTAGTAAATAAACTAATCAGGTTTAAACTACCGTATTTTCCACCCTATAAGTCGCATTGTCCAATTTGAACTTAGAAACGCTAAGCCTAAAACCCACAACAAAAACTAATCTTAACAACCGTTTAAATCCACGAGATTTAATTTGACCTCGGTCATAAAGTTGAGACCCGTTTTTCTTGTGTGTTGCACTTTGGAATCTGACGACAAGAGTGTGTCGAAGCAGTGAAACGTTGTTTCCTTGTTGTTTAGTCATTACTGTTGTCGTTAGTTGAGATATTGTTTTGGTTCTGAACACTCCCAGCCAAAAAGGTTTTGTATTAACATTGGTTAATGAATGATATGGATTTAACTATGCCAACATACAGTTCGTTTTGTTAAATCTCAATCGTCGAAGAGTCAATGTAGTTTAAAGCTACTCAAGGTACCATAAACTACACTGGTCTCACAATTTCTAAATTGAACCGATTCGATCGTTTCTATTCTAGATTGTCTATTCATTTTGATGAGTCTCGCCATAGACTTCAAAATTTATTAGGAATACCAAATCCTACGTCGTTCGTCTAAAAGACAACAGACATTTAGATCAAACTATATTTCATTTTTCTATTTTAGTTTAACCTAAACTAAGTAATGAATGGAGGAATAGTTTGGAATTAGAGGCCTTCGTTACAGAAGCCCTCCAAAATTTTATAGGTACAAATCCCTATATCTAATTTTACAGAATTGATCCACCCCTTAATTGGTAATTGTAGCTGATCTAAACCATGATAGCTTACATACCAGGTGCATATAGGTAAGGCTTAATGTAAAATCCCAATCATAAGCCCACCTAAAAAACCACATAATTGCATGACACATAGAACCAGAGTGGCACTGACTGGAAACCAACCAGCCAACAACCTTCGATGTGGGGACCTGCAGCTCCAACGCTTGGTCTTCAACCTTCGTCCAAGGGTCGCCTCCTCTGCGTCAATCGAGGGATTCCCTCTACATGCTGATTATGAAAACAATTGTTGCTGATCAATCAACAAAACTAATCGTTGTGGAATTACCGCTGTGGATTATAAGACTTTGCTTTCCAAGGGATCACAGACTTTGTTTTCCAAGAGTTAACAGACTTTGTTTTCCAAAGGATTAAAAGCTTTTCGCAATGGGATTACCTCCGAACAGTATGGAATTTCCAAAAACTTTATGGGATTATAATTTTTGATTTTTCTTTTCCACTTACTGGATTGCTTCAAGATCAAAGACAGTTCAAGGTTTCCTTTCGTGTTGGACCCCATCCCCAAGGACTGGCGATGGCTTCCAAAAGGGGGGAGATGTAGTGGACCTACCCAGGGTCAAACTAAGGTTTTTGAACTGTCCAGTGATGACCTTTACTGACCTCTCAGTAAAGCAAGACATTTACCACAAAATCATTCCATTAGTTGTAATCTGAGAATATAGTCATCAAAAGAGACTATTTCTATCTTTGATTTTATTCTAATGTAATCAAAAGAATAACTTTTGTCATTTTCATGATATATGTTATATGTTGTTATTCTTTAAATGTGAAACATCAATGTGTCATTTATGTAAGTGAAAAATGTCAAACTGACTTACACTGAAATTGTTTTTGTCAAGTTTCAGCTAAAACTCTCATCTAGCGTCTGAAAGTCTCTCACTCAGATACTTTTCCTAAACAATTTCCTTCTCTGCGCTGAATTTCACCTTGAATAGTGATAACAAGTGGACCAATGAAAAAGAGACAAGCCTCACTCCTCTCTTTGTTCCTTTTTAAGTTCTAAGCTGTTGCTGGAACGGCAGAGTTTCTGGGAACTTCAAAGAGATGTGAACCTTTCCCAAAGAGCTGAATGAATGCCTGTCACCCGCCAAGGACAGTCATTCGGCTAAGGACTAAATAACAGGCTGTTATGAGTCCACTTCGAACGAGCGCAAGCTCAAAACTTTGTTTATTCCTTCCTGGAATAAGTTTATCTTGAAGTCAGAGGCCAGGAGCTGACATATTCTCTGATGACCAAGCGGAAACCAGGAGACGTTGAAACGTAAACTAGAACCAGTTTTGGACGTGCTGGGACTAAAGGACTCTGCGCATCTGAAGGCTGGTGTCATTTCTTTATCAGACTCGTCGAAAGGTAAAGAGCTGTTTACAAACGTACCTGGATTTTAGCAGAAGTCGGATGGAAGTGTCACTTTTGGTATCATGCTCAAGATAATTTCCTTTAAACCATCTCCCATCTTCCTCCTATCTTTTTCTCTCAATCTAAGCTGGAAACTATTTTAAGCTAAAGAGCCCACAGACTAAATATGTTCAACATCCAGTATTGAAGTCTGTTGTGTTAAATTTAAGTGTGCTGACGTATTAAATTGAAAGAAAGTGAAATCATGTCAATCAAGTGTAATGGTGTTGATTTTAGTTGATTTATTTTAAATAAATGGTAGTGTCGCCTGGCATACCAAACTAAGTCAATGTCCATTGTCACTTAATGGCTTTGTTTATTTATCCATCATAAAGATCACAGAAATATTGGGTAAACTGAAAAGGAAAAGAATCCGTAAAATTACTATTCAATCTGAATAAGTAAATTAATTAAGGATAAAGAGGTCAGCTTAATACTGACCCCTGTTAAAATCCTTTAGTTACATCTGGGTGGCACTATATGTGTTTAAAGACACAATATATGGTCTCCCTCATGTTCCCTTCAATAGTATAAAAGTATGAAAATTTACACCAACACTGAAACACCAAACACCCCTAAAACACCAAACACCCAATGAACATAAGCATAAAATGAAATAATAAAAGTGTAATACTGTCCTGAGTTTTTGCATAGTAGTATAAAAAGTATAAAACGTATATCTATAAAATAAACTGAAGTTTCTAGCGTTGACATTTGCAAAGAGTGGCACAGCAGCATATAAGTTAATGTACATAGTATATGTATGAGGTATGAGGTATGAGGTAACAGCTCTAGTTTGTCATCAATGATAACACCCAAAAAGTTCACCTCACTCACTCTAAAAATCTTAACACCCTCAATTTTGAATGGAACATCAACAGTTTTCTTTTAATTACTGAGTATCATGTAATTAGTTTTATCCAGATTTAATGATAATTTGTTGAGTTTAAACCAAGTTTGTATTTTGACGAATTCGGTCTTCATCAACATCTCCAAAAGTTTGCTCTGTGTTGTAAAAAGCTGCACTTTCAACCTGCAGAAGGAATGTTGTTGTTGGAATATGGGGAGACGTTTTGTTTTTGCTACTGGGGGCATGTTTTGAGCACACAAAAGACTCCAGCCCCAGGGGGCCATACACACCTAATGGAATACAAATTCCTCAATCTGTCATTTTACAGTCTCCCATGGGAGCTATATGTAAAATATTTACAAGTACATATGTTTGGTAGTCCTAGTGTTAATTATCTCAAGTATAATTTCATCATTGTACCAATTAAATATATGTTGTTGGTAGGGATGCACCGTTCCATATTTCTTATATCAGATCTGATACCTAAATCTGGGTATCGGCCGATACCAATACTTTTCCGATCCAGTATCGGCATGTGACTTCTGTCTTAACATTGTGTGAGGTAAACCCAGAGAAGACACTCTGAGCCTCACTACAGTAATTCATAAACTGATGACATACAAGAGCAGGTCTCTACCACAGACGTCCTTCTGACTCATGGTACAACCTGGGACACTAGTCTAAAATACTGCTAAGCATTATGGGAAATCAACACAGTCCCCATTTTTTAGTTTTATTTTTGATTGTGGCACTATGAGTTGTAATTCTTGTTGAATTTGATCAACAGATACAGATTTAAGAGATAAGATAAGATATTTTTTATTAACATTGCACCAGTAAACCAATACAACGTGATCATGTAAACACAGTCATCCAGAGGAGGGGTAGAGAATGTCAAGCTGCAGCAATTCAAAACATATATATTCAAAACATATGTATGTTCGTCAGCGCGGCCATCTCTCATCCATCCTGAATGAGAGCAAAACAGATATGGAAAAAGGAAAAACACAATAGGTATCATTTGTGATATTCAAAAAAAGAATTTATCAAAGATTGCCTGAAGACACTCCATGATAAAGTCCCAAAAACTCTATCAGCAGAAGCACAACCACACGAGACATTGTTGCAGTTTTGACGACATGCAAGGAGATATAGAGTCTGCGAGTAACTTCAGAGAACACAGTTCAGCAGTTGTGCAGCTGGGCGTTATCCGAGGCACACACAGAGATCTCTGGGGGGGGGAGGGCGGGTGAGGTCAGCAGTGACACTCCAGCTCTACGCTCCAGGAGAAAAGTTTCCAAACAGGCCTCTTTTCAAGGACATGTGCAGAAACCAGATTAGATAGTCTCTTTGTTTGTTCCAATTCAGACCACAATGTTCTTTTTCACTGCAGCCTTCCAAGTCCAGACGCTGTTTCAGGGCCAAAATTCCAAATCATATGAGGTTCCGATTCTATGAACCCCCATCCGTGCCCTGATGGAGCCCGGGCGGCTGCAAACGAGTTCCAAAGCGCCCAGCAGGTCCGCGGCAGTCCGCCGCTCCCAACGTGCGATTGAGCTCATACAACAGCTGGGATGAGGAGCTCACGGCTCGGATCAGAGAATCTTGCTGATCAGGGAGTTTCGCCAGCGCGCTGATAGCCGCCGAAGCTCTCCTCAGCTTCAGGTAACAGACAGCTCCGCCGACGCCAAAAAACAGAGCAGCTGCTACCAATAGGCCAATAATCCACAAATCTTCCACGTCTTCGACAGTCAACACGGTCATACACATAGGCTGCCACTGTCCCCATGAGTCCATCATGTATCCAACCGCGTGTGTGTCAGAGGGGCAGACCGCTTCTCCTGGCACGGTCCGCTTCGTGGAAAAAATCTTATCTATTGAAGAAACAGCCCAATTTATTAAATCCATCGCAAATTGGTTCGAGTGAGCACTGAAGAGTCAGACGAGACAAAAAAGCAAGCAAGGAGGAGGAAAAACTTAGGGAGGGAAGGAGCAAAAAGATATGCGACTTACTTTGTCGAGAGCCGGTCTGGTTTTAAACTATAATTTAAACTATAATTGAACACTAATATACCGCTAAGCATTCTGGGAAATCCCGTTTTTTAGTTTCGTTTTTGATTGTGGAACTGAGTTGTAAATCTTGTTGGTTTTGATAAACAGATACACATTTAAACAATAATGTACATTGAATTTACATTTATAAATTTAATGCATAGTTTAAATCTGTATTAGCAGGACAGGCAGCAGGACAGGAGCTACCCTTGTCCTATTGTCTGGGAAAACCTGTCAAGCTGCATGCCAACAGCTCTTCTTTCAACTCTGTTGTGCCAACAACTAATTCCAAATCCAGTTTATTAAATAATTCACGTTGAACGCCTTTTTTTGACAATTAGGGTTGATATCATTGGTTTGATAAACATTTTCTCATTGGTACTGATCTATTTAGAATTTCATGTCTGAGCAACACATTTTATGAAATCCTCTGAACAGATCGGCGTTTGATTTTTAAGAGTGTACAGCTCCAAATATGCGGGTTAATTGTGGAGCAGAGGAAGGAGTCATCAAGACAAGCTTGGGCTCATTCTCTTCGTCTTAAAAATACCTTTCCAACGGCATCAAGCTTGCCCAGATCGAAGGTTCCTATGCGAATCACAGGGCCCAAATGTACTCCGAAGTATAAGGCCCGAGGTCGCCTCATTGAAAGTACAGCTGGTGACCGTCTGGTTCCGTTTTGTGACCCTTTTTCTTGCAGAACTCAGGGTGCAATTTCTGGGGTTCTGGGGATCCAGGAGTGAAAAGGTCAAGAAAGAGGGGGCTGTTTTTCATGCTCTAAAGCTGTCCTTGGAGGTCAAACACAGTTTTCTGGAAATTAGCCTTTACACACCCAGTTCTGGAGCCAAACGCACTCCCGTGACCCCCTGGTACCGTTCCATATACCAGCCGCAGAAGGCCGAAAACGAAGCCTTATGCTCCTTTTCCACCGGTCGGCTCGGGTCGGATGTTACGTCATATGTGCGTCGCAGAGACCCCCTTTCATCCTTTCCCACCGGATATTCCGTGCTGCTCCGCGCCAGATTTCTTGAGATTTTTGGGCTGGTTTCAGAGGGGTGCCGAGGCGAGCTCACCCGCTCCGGAAGGAGGAAGGAGGAGACTCGAGCAGTTTTCACGGAAGCGAGGGAAGCGATCACGGCAGGACTTTACATGATAAACACGGTAAAAACAATTATTTGTTTTTAAATTTATAGCAAAGATGGGTCTTCAGCTGAACGTGTCCTTAATAAAATCACGTATTGCTCAAAACTGCAGGATTTTAAAAAGTAGGTTCGCCACGAGCAACGCGCGGCGCGCGGGCGGCTTTATGTCTTTAAAATGTAGCTCAATGAACAGATATAAAATATATTTCATAGCTGACTTTATAGTACGAGGGTTCCTGAGCTCAACCACGCTTTAATATTGTCACGTAGTGGTCAAATCTGCTGCATTTAAAGTAGTTTCGCTTTGACTTCTTCCAAACCTGTGCTTGCACAACGAAAATAAATTATAAAAATTCGAATTTTATTTCAAATAACTCCAACAGGATACATTTAGTATATGAACATGTTGTGATCACACTATATTTTTTGAAAAATATCAGCTATGTAGTTTTTGATATAATTGATGATATGTGATACAAAGTACAAGGGAGACAAATAATGGAGATTGCTTGACACAGTTATGTCTATAAAACATTTAATTTGATTTTAAATAACTCCAACAGGATAAAGTCAGTATATGAACATGTTGTGATCACACTGTGTTGTTTAAAAAAAACAGTTTCTGGACTAAATTAATCACATTTTTCTTTTACAGTCAACAGAAGAAAATCACCAGAATTCAACAACCTGTGTCATCTTCTGGAGGAAGACGTGAGACACCAGATGGAAATTTGTTACTTCTGTTTGTCACTTCAAACTTTTCCTATTAAACGTTATATTTTCTTAAGTGGTGTCCTCGAACATTCAATTTCCTAAACTTATTTTATAATGTGAAGTGTGTATTGTGTTTAAATCCATACTGGAAGTTAAGAGAACTTTCCATTTGCATTTGACCTTTAAATAATCATAAGATAAAGATTATTAGAATCTGCTCAACTGTTATTACGTTATAAATTATTTGCAAAGCTGGGCACCGCTAATTAAAAAATTAGTTCCACAATTTCTAAAACGCTTATTAATTTTTTTAGGTCCACAATTTCAAATGCACAAAGGCCTTATCAAAATTAGGGGAAGCTAATCTAATCCGCTATTTATATTCAACAATTTGTAGCCAGCAACGTTTTGCAATATCTGCACCACACTGCCAACTACAGGCGTATAAACTAATATACACCTCACCTTGCCCTACTTTTTAACAGCGATTCGCTCCGGGTGTCATCTATTAAAATACAACTTTCACTCAGGGTCCAAAATTTTAAAAGTTGTTTAATGTGTGGAATGCTTTTCGACTGCTTCTTTGTCCTTTTTTTGTTTGTTTATTGTAGATTTTTCATTAAAAATGCATCGATAAACTTATTTTTAACTGTTTTCTGGAAAACTGAAGTGCCCTGCAATGCATTATGGGTATACAGATGACGAAGGTGCTATACAAATAAAGTTTATTGTTTATTATTTAATGATTTATTTTTAAGCCACAAAATGAAAAAGCTGTGAATTTGTGCTTGTTAATTTCTGTGCACATGTCATGTGCATGCATGAAAACCTTGATTTTCTTTGGAAAGAAATAAAGAAGAAATAAAAAAACATTTCCAGACACTATTTTACTGTATTACTGAAAAAACACATCTACTCAAAAATTGTGGTGGCCATGAGTAAATAAACACAATGTGATTAAACAAATATATAAAAATATAAAAAGTATATACACAACAAAATGCCTATAAAACATAAGCTGGTGAAAATTCTCAGTCGTCCAGGACATGATAAAATCAAAAAAGGCGTTCAATACAAGATCAACTGGACTTTATTTGTTGCAGAAAACGTTCAGAATGGCAGCTGTGAGACTGAAGTTTTATGCGTTTTATTAGTATAAAACTTCTTCTCAGTCTTACAGCTGCCATTCTGGATTGAAAAAGCCTTTTGGATAAAGGGTGAAACGTTTTCTGCAACAAATAAAGTCCAGTTGATCTTGTATTGAACGCCTTTTTTGATTATAAAACATGAGAAATAGAAAAAAAATGTTTTTAGTCACTTAGTGTAACAGTTTTATTCCCTGCCCTTCCTCAACTTCAGGCTACTCTGACTGTTCTTCTGTGCTCATCTCCAGCTGCACTGGAGGGGATGGGTGTGTTATATTTGGTGAACAGATCGATGAGTACCTGCTCACCCAAAAAGGCAGCATCGGTCAACACCACGTTTAAATCTCAAATACACGGGTGTGTCGCCACGGCATTTATACATGATGAAAGTAACCCAAATACATAAAACTAACGACTCGCCGTCGAATGGTCGACACAAAACGCACAATAAAATCCTTCGGCCACGTTAATTTGGCTTGAAACAGCTGGGTTTTCTAAGGATTTCCATTAGTAACCCACAACCAACCGGCAGACAGTTAGCGTCTATAGGTACTCAACAGATTTAATGAAAAGTAATAAAAATACATGAAAATAACGACTCACCGTCGCGTGGTATACACAGAACACAAAATAGAATCCCCCGGCCGCGTTAATTTGGCTTGAAACAGCTGGGTATTCTAAGGATTTGTCCAAGTACCCAGCACAAACAGCTAGCCACGGAATTAGCCTCTGAGTTCACCTCTAACCCGGAAGCTGTCGAGATGGAATAGTCCATTTTTAGTAGGGGGATAATGAAATCAACCGTTTTTTAAATTGCTTATTTAATGATTGTTTTCATCGTAACTATAATTATTTTTATGTTAAATGTAGATTAACAAGCAGGATCAATGTTAGGAATTAGGTGACTGGCCGGGGCGCGGCGGGGCCGGGGCCTCATGCTGATGGGATCCCCAGGCATTTACCTACATGGTAGATCCCCCCCTCTGCTCCCTCCCCCCTCCAACCCTCCCTCACCCTCACACCCTCCTCCTCTCTGCTGTTTACGGTAGGGAAAAAGGTAAAACAAGCAGCATTATGAGCTTGTAAATAAGTTTATTGGTTTTTACTGATAGATAATTAGTTATTAGCGGTACTGCATTTTAAATAAAAATAGCAGAAATCCGCTTATGAATTATAAAAGTTAGTCAATTCACAAAAACGCTGACAAAAAGTTTAGGTCCACTGTAAGCGGAATAGCGATTTAGCGCTCCCCTAGCGGTCTGTGCCCACCTTTGATTATTTGGTTTTAGGATGAAGTCATACAAAAAAGAGTCAAAAATTAAAAGTGGCCAAAGTCCTTTGGACAGTTTAAAGTTAAATAATTCATAGACCATCCATCTACCATCTACCCATCTACCACCCAGCAGCAACTTTACCAGGGAAACTCTGGCAGTTTCAAAGATCACAGTGTGATGTTTTAAATCAACTTTATTTATAAAGCACATTTTAAAAACCACAGGGTCAACCAAAGTGCTGTACAATAACATAAAAGACAAGTTAATTAAAAACTATAAAAAGCATACAAAAATAAATACATATACCAGTCTTACTGCAGGTGTGTTAACATGCCATAAAAGATAAGATCTCGTGTTAAAAGCCAAGGAATAAATGTGTGTTTTTAAATAAGATTTAAAAAGTTTTGAGGACTGTCAGCAGCAACTGCTCAGCTGATCTGAGAACGGGGAGGGCAGGAAGGTTGAAGCAGCTCAGACAAATATGGTTTTGCAACTTTATCAAGCACCTTGTGCATAACTAAATAATAAAATATGCTTTAATACATCTTTATTGTAAAAATACTAAATTGGAAAATACATGGGTTTAAAGAAGGCAACAAGGTAGGATTATGAATTGGGTTTAAAGATTACAGCTCATGAGGTACTCATTATAGCATGACATCTCTTTCACAACATTCTGTCAAAGCCTTTATTGTGTTCTTCTTCTAGTGGTGGCTAGTACTGTAGTAAATAGTTTGATGGAACACTACAGCCACCATGTGGTAAGACGAGTAGGATTCTGGACCCTGGGTCCAAGGGTACAAAAAAGCTGTGGAAACAGAACATAGATGTGACCCGACCCGAACTGAGCCGATCTGAGCCGATCTGAGCCGATCCAACCCGAACTGAGCCGAGCGGTGGAAAAGAGGCATAAGAGAGACTTCAGGGGGTCTTGCAGACCATAGGAGTGACCTATGGCTAGGGATGGGAGTGGGTGCTCTTGAGCTGCTAGGGATGGAAGTGAGTGCTCTGGAGCTGCTGGGGATAGGAGTGGGTGCTTTTGATCTGGAAGTGTGGGTGGGAGGCCTTGAGCTAGTGCTGGCAGTGGTAGGACTACTACCTTGCTCCTCCTCCCCAGTCACCTGAGAGGGATGGATAGGAAGAGAGAAAGAGAGGGAGAACCTTTGATGGAGATATGCATTAAGGTAAATAAGCAAAAATTTAAATGGTGACATGTTTACTAGAGCTTCACTGCTAGACTCAGATCCACATCATGCAGAGTCAGTCGGCTGCCATGTCCGTTCATAAAATATGCTAACGATGACTAAAAGTGAGGTGCTTACCCTTTCACAATGTCTACGTACTCGGGAGTTCCATAAGCTGGCTAGGGGGAGATTAAAATTGCTTCTCCCACCTCTTGCTCTCCTATCTCAGCTAGGATCAGAGTGGGGTCCTCTACATCAAAGTTAGATTGCATCTCTGGGTCCGGTCCAGATGCTCGTAGCTTTGCAAGGAGCTCCAGAGCTTTGAGGGACTTTGCCTGACCCAACATCCTGGCCTGCTCCTCGACAGACAGCTCGCAGTGTGTATCGTTGATATGCATGTCTAGATATTGGCCAAGCTTGTATGGGCACACTAGCACAGTGCAGGGACAACAGCCGGTGATCATTGATGTGACCTGATACCCAGTTGACCAGTATTTTTCTCTTCTCCATGTTGTTAACTTTATGTGAACTCTTCAGGTGACGACTGATGTTGATTAGCAAGTTGTGGCACATGGGACATCGTACGTCACGTGTAGTTGACATTTTCTGAAACAGAGAAAATAAATATCATGTAGGACCATTCTATTCCCATGGACATAGAACGGTAACATAGGTGTACGAGCCATTTACAAATGTATTCATAGTATAAAGTATTGACAATGCCCGCGTCGTACCTTCTGATGTCCATGGCCATGCCCCTCTGGTACCGTTCTATGCCCATGGGTATAGTATAGTACCAGAAGGGCATGATCCATTCCCATTGCTATTTCAATATAGCAAAGTATTGGCCGTGCCCATCTCATACCTTTCCATGCCCGTGGCCGTGCTTCTCTGGTACCATTCTATGGGCACCAGAAAGTACGAGATGGGCACGAGACATTCACATAGGTATTCACATTATAAAGTATTGGCCATGCCCATTTGGTGCTGTTCTATGCCCATGGCATAGAGCGGTACCAAAGGGACACGGTCATGGGCACCAGAAGGCACAAGCCAATCACATAGGTATTCACATTATAAATTATTGGCTGTGCCCCTCTGGTACCGTTCTATGCCCATGGGCATAGAACGGTACCAGAGGGACACGGTAATGGGCACCAGAAGGCACGAGACGGGCACGAGCCATTCACATAGTTATTTACCTTATAAAGTATTGGCCGTACCTATGTGATGCCGTTCTATGCCCATGGGCATAGAACAGTACCAGAGAGGCATGGTCATGGGCACCAGAAGGCACGAGACGGGCACGAGCCATTCACATAGGTATTCATATTATAAAGTATTGGACGTGCCCATGTGGGACCGTTCTATGCTCATGGGCATAGAACGGTACGAGACGGGCACGGTCATGGGCACCAGAAGGTACGAGACAGGCACGAGTCATTCACATGGGTATTCACATTATAAAGTATTGGACGTGCCCATATGGGACCGTTCTATGTTCATGGGCATAGAACCGTACGAGACGGGCACGGTCAATACTTTGTGATATTGAAATACCAATGTGATTTGATAAAACTCCCTCCCTACTTGGGTAAACTATGCATCCTCGCGGGGCTTACATTTTCAGATCCGGCTCGCCGAGACCTTTCCGATGGTGTATGGCTTGTCTTAGTACGACCTTCCTACGCGAAGTTATGGGCAAAAATGCACTGACCTTATGACCTTGTCATTTTGGAAGGCCTCTTGACCCACTTAGGAACCTTGCAAAGAGCTAAAACTCACAGGTCCTGATAAGCGTATCACCCTGACTGCGTCCTGTGTGTTTGGGGTCAATATGCATTTTCCTTGACCTTTTGACCTTTTTACTTTGGAAGGCTCTAGGCCCTCTTTAAAAAAAAGTGCGGCCTCCGAAGGCCTTAATTTATAAATGTTTATATCTTCCTCCAGAAACAATCAAACTACTCCAGATTTTCAGGTTGTCATCACCTAGGAGTCCTTCTCTATCCCTGATAATATTGTGTCCCTAGCTGCTTTCCACGAAGAATTACGGTCATCTATATATTGGCCTGACCTTATGACCTTTTCACTTTTGATAGACCTAGACCGCCTTAGGAACCTCGCAAAGGGCTGAAACTCACAGGTACTGATCAGCGTATCACCTTGACTGCATTCTATGTGTTTGGGGTCAATACGCATTTTCCTTGAGCTTTTGACCTTTTTTATTTGGAGACACCTAGACCCCCTTAGGAAGGTAGCAAAGGGTTGAAACAGGTCTCTTTGAATTGCCCTTGAGCAAACCTTTTGAATGGTATGTAACCCATATTTGTATGACCTTCCTACGTGACGCCATGGGCCACACAATTCACATTGCTATTTCCATTTTGCAAAGTATTGACCATGCCCATCTCGTGCCTTTCCATGCCCATGGCCGTGCCTCTCTGGTACCGTTCTATGCACATGGGCATAGAACGGTACCAAAGAGGTACAGTCATGGGCACCAAAAGGCACGAGACGGGCACGAGCCATTCTCATAGGTATTCACATCATAAAGTATTGGCCTTGTCCATGTGGTACCGTTCTATGCCCATGGGCATAGAGCGGTACCAAAGGGGCACGGTCATGGGTACCAGAAGACACAAGACAGGCATGAGCCATTCACATAGGTATTCACATTATAATGTATTGGCCATGCCCATGTGGTGCCGTTCTATGCCCATGGGCATAGAACGGTACCAGAGGAGCACGGTCATGGGCACCAGAAGGCACGAGACGGGCACGAGCCATTCACTTGTGTATTCACATTATAAAGTATTGGCCGTGCCCATGTGATGCCGTTCTATGCTCATGGGCATAGAACGGTACAAGACGGGCACGGTTAATACTTTGTGATATTGAAATACTACTATGAATTGATAAAACTCCCTCCTTGCTTGGGAAAACTACGCACCCTCGCGGGGCTCACATTTTCAGATCCGGCTCACCGAGACCTTTCCGACAGTGTATGGCTTGTCTTTGTACGATCTTCTTATGCGAAATTATGGGCAAAAATGCACTGACCTTAAGACCTTGTCATTTTGGAAGGCCTGTTGACCCACTTAGGAACCTTGCAAAGAGCTGAAACTCACAGGTCCTGATCAGGGTATCACCCTGACTGTGTCCGGTGTGTTTGGGTCAATACGCATTTTCCTTGACCTTTTAACCTTTTGATTTTGGAAGGCTCTAGGCCCTCTTAGGAAAATCACACAGGGCAGAAACGACAAACGGTTGGAACAGGTCTTTTTGAATTGCCCTTGAGCATACCTTTCCAACGGTATTAAGTCCATGTTTGTACAACCTTCCTACGTAAAGCTGTGGACCAAAACCTACAAGTGCTGTCTCCGAAGGCCTTAATTTATAAATGTTTATATCTTCCTCCAGAAACAATCAAACAACTCCAGATTTTTGGGTCTCATCACCTAGGAGTCCTTCTCTATCCCTGAAAATATTGTGTCCCTAGTTGCTTTCCATGAAGAATTACGGCCATCTATATATTGGCCTGACCTTATAACCTTTCACTTTGGATAGACCTAGACCACCTTAGGAACCTTGGAAAGGGCTGAAACTCACAGGTACTGATCAGCATATCACCCTGACAGTGTTCTGTGTGTTTGGGGTCAATACGCATTTTCCTTGACCTTTCGACCTTTTTTAGTTGGAGGCACCTAGACACCCTTAGGAAGGTAACAAAGGGTTGAAACATGTCTCTTTGAATTGCTCTTGAGCAGACCTTTCCAACGGTATGTAACCCATATTTGTACGACCTTCCTACGCAACGCTGTGGACCACACAATTCACATAGGTATTCACATTATTAAGTATTGGCCGTGCCCATGTGGGACCATTCTATGCTCATGGGCATAGAACGGTACGAGACGGGCAAGGTCAATACTTTGTGAAATTGAAATACCAATGTGAATTGATAAAGTATTGACCATGCCCGTCTCGTGCCTTCTGGTACCCCTTATAGTAACGTATGGGTAGTACCCCTTATGGTTGTCTGATGCCCCTTAGGATTACATTGTGATGTATTGGCCGTACCCCTTATGGCTGACTTTCCCCTTAGGGGTACATTGTCACATATGGGCCATACACCTTATGGTTGACTTATGCCTCTTAGGGTTACATTGCAACATAAATTGCTATGTCCCAAGGATCCCTGAAACACAAATTTTACCATCAAAACAGATAACCACACATAGTTTTACATCCTGAAGCCAACCGTCTTGTCCTATTGCTCAACGAGGCTCCTGAAAAAAGTTGGCCCTGTAAGGATCCCAGGCCCCTGGATCTGACATATGTTAAACAGGGCCCCGAGACGTGAAGATCCATGTAGGTTTGGTGGAAATCGGACTGACGGTTCAAAAAATATCAACCCTAGATTTTTAGGCCTTTTCCAACATTTGGAGGGCCGCTACGGGGGACCCAGGGGTCTGAGGTGCACGGGACCAAGTCACACACGTTTGGCTTGAGCCAGAGAACAACATACTCAAATATCAGCCTCCTAGCACTTTTCTAAAAATATGAATTGGGATTGTCATCTGACCCTTGCAAAACACTCTGTCGGAATCTGAACCATACCTCATTCGTGACCCAAGGTTGGAATCATGAAAAAACAGTCATTAAAAAAAATGACAAGATGGATGTGTTCCGCCCTCCCCCCAATGTTGACGCCTCAAATGTGGGGTCCCTAAACGCTTTTGGCCCCGAGTTAGGAACTTAAACAGTTTTGGCCCCCAAAAACTGCATTTTCTGAACATATTTTATAAATTTGGACCTCTTCCCGTGAACGTACGTGCACAAAATTCTCACACTCTTTTAGGGCTTAGTCTATATACATGTGATTCAAATATGGAGTCTCCAGGACTTCGGGATCCTGAGTTATAATTTTTTTCTGTAACACTATTTTTCACAAAAAATACACCTGACCGGCCTTTGCGGGCTGTTTGGTTGTCTTACAGTGCTCATAAGAAGCCCAGATTTTCAGGGTAGATGTGGCCTACCCTGGTCTACATCTCTAGCAAATTTGGTGCAGTTCCTTGCTTCCTACTTGGAGATACAGGCTGTAGAAGGTGTAAAAAAGGGTGGAAATTGTCCACAGGCCTCCGCTTGTTCAAAAGTTAATTAATGTACCTTAACTTTGACCTAGCACCACCAAATTCACAGGAGCTCTTAAGCACAACCGTTTCTACCAGATTCTATAGATATATGGCTCTGGTCTATTCTTGTGGCCCGTGGTAGCCCGATGAACACAGATCTAAATGCAATGTAAGTCAATGGGCAATGTAAGTCAATGGGCCTACATTGTTAAAAAAGAATAATTGAGCTAATTAAAAAAAACATTGCAACATTATGTAGTAAGAATTTCGTGTTTTCTCAATGGTTTGCCATCTGATTTTGCCAAGTTTAATTTCATCATTGTACCAATTAAATATACGTTGTTGGTTTGATTCTCTCAAGTATAATTTCATCGTTGTACCAATCAAATATATGTTGTTGGTTTAATTATCTCAAGTATATTTTCATCATTGTACCAATTAAATATATGTTGTTGGTAGGGATGCACCGTTCCATATTTCTTATATCAGATCTGATACCTAAATCTTGGTATCGGCCGATACCAATACTTTTCCGATCCAGTATCGGCATGTGACTTCTGTCTTAACATTGTGTGAGGTAAACCCAGAGAAGACACTCTGAGCCTGACTACAGTAATTCATAAACTGATGACATACAAGAGCAGGTCTCTACCACAGACGTCCTTCTGACTCATGGTATAACCTGGGACACTAGTCTAAAATACTGCTAAGCATTATGGGAAATCAACACAGTCCCCATTTTTTAGTTTTATTTTTGATTGTGGCACTATGAGTTGTAATTCTTGTTGAATTTGATCAACAGATACAGATTTAAACTATAATTGAACACTAATATACCGCTAAACATTCTGGGAAATCCCGTTTTTTTGTTTCGTTTTTGATTGTGGAACTGAGTTGTAATTCTTGTTGGTTTTGATAAACAAATACAGATTTAAACAATAATGTAAATTGAATTTACATTTATAAATTTAATGCATAGTGTAGTGGGCATGACCGTGTCCACTTTGATACACCTGTGTACTTTTGAACTGTTCCAGAGATGACCTTTACTGACCTCTAAGTAAAGCAAGACATTTACCACAAAATGATTCCATTAGTTGTAATCTGAGAATATAGTCACCAAAAGAGACTATTTCTATCTTTGATTTTATTCTAATGTAATCAAAAGAATAACTTTTGTCATTTTCATGATATATGTTATATGCTGTTATTCTTTAAATGTGAAACATCAATGTGTCATTTCTGCAAATGAAAAGGTGTCAAAGTTCAGCTAAAATGTCAAACTGACTTATACCGAAATTGTTTTTGTCGAGTTTCAGCTAAAACTCTCATCTAGCGTCTGAAAGTCTCTCACTCAGATACTTTTCCTAAACAATTTCCTTCTCTGCGCTGAATTTCACCTTGAATAGTGATAACAAGTGGACCAATGAAAAAGAGCCAAGTCTCACTCCTCTCGGATTCTCTTATTAAGTTCTAAGCTGTTGCTGGAACGGTAGAGTTTGCTGAGGACCTCAATGCCCTGATGAGGTTCCCCAAAGAGCTGAATGACCACCAGTCACACGCTAAGGACTCGTCATCCAGCTGGGACTGATAACATGCTGTTATGAGTCCACTTCTAACGAGCGTAAGCTCAAAACTTTGTTTATTCCTTCCTGGAATAAGTTTATCTTGAAGTCAGAGGCCTGAAGCTGACGCATTTTCTGATGGTCGATGCGGAACCCAGGAGACGTTGAAAACGTAAACGAATAACCTGCTCGGAGGTACTGGTTCCCACAAGGACCCGTGCATCTGAAAAGCTACAAGGTCTTCTCTCTTACCGGGCTGTCGTCAAAAGGTAAAGAGCTGTTTACAAACGTACCTGGATTTTAGCAGAAGTCGGATGAGAAGTGTCACTTTGGTAACATGCTCAAGACAATTTCCTTTAAACCATCTCTCCATCTTTCCTCCTATTCTTTTCCCTCAAATTCTAAGCTGGAAACTATTTAAGCTAAAGAGCCCTCAGACTAAATATGTTTAACATCCAGTATTGAAGTCTGTTTAAATTTAAATGTCAATCAAGTGTAATGGTGTTAATTTAGTGATTTATTTTAAATAAATGGTAGTGTCTTTGGCATACCAACTAAGTTAACGTGTCCATTGTCACTCTATGGCTTTATTTATTTATCCATCATAAAGATCACAGAAATATTGGGTAAACTGAAAAAGAAAAGAATCCGTGAAATTACTATTCAATCTGAATAAGTAAATTAATTAAGGATAAAGAGGTCAGCTTAATACTGACCCCTGTTAAAATCCTTTAGTTACATCTGGGTGGCACTATATGTGTTTAAAGACACAATATATGGTCTCCCTCATGTTTCCTTCATCTGGTGGCCAGTACGAGTTTTTCTGAAAGTTTATTGATAAATCTGTGATCTCTCATGAACTTGAAACGTTATGTTGGCATGATTATTCCAATTTTTGGACTCTGAAGGTGATAATTTTTGGCTGAGGTGTTCAAGACAGGCAGATTCTGCATGTTTTATCATTTGAAGCTGAGAGATTGTTATTGTTCAACTCCTTAACACGCTGTGGGAAGCTTTTAGGTGAAGTTTTGTCAGCCCGTGGTCTGTGGGGGGGTTCTGGTTCCGTTCGGCCCAGTTCACGCACAGACTCCGGTACAAAGCTTTGTTGACCGCCGAGTCAAACTGCCTGAAAAGCTGTTAACATCTGCGAGATTGCTGTGTGTGGTATTTTTATATATTAGAGCAGGTCGAAAAAGCATATTACTGTTAGAACGTTGTCGGCTGGGTTCTGTCAGACCCGTTTCCTGCTCCATTAAAAAGTGGACCGGAACCGACCTTGAAGTGGCTCCGAGCGAGTCCGTGTTTGTTCTGCAGCTGCAGTGCTGGGTTACTAAGCGTAGCTAAGTTGTACCTGTTTTAATTGTGATTGCCACGTTTCAGAATTTTGGGAAGTTAATTTGAAGCGTTTGAGTTGTTTTAAGGGTCTGTAAAGTTGCTTTCTGTTGTGCTAAGGTAAAGTTAAAGGCGACGTGTCCTACACGTCACGTTTGTTTATGAGCTGAGCTGTGATTGGATAAACGAGAGCTGTGAGCTGTCAATCACTGCAAGCGCTGTGATTGATTGGTTGACGTCACGTATCTGTTTAGCGAGCTCCGCCTCGCTCAACGGAAGCTGGTGACGCGTGCGTCGACCCGCCTATTTTTGTCGTCATTTCCAGGTGCACATTGGGTGACAGGCTGTTCACAGGACAAACGGAGATTTCACTGAGAGTTTAAATACTCATTTAGAGCCATCTAAACTGTCTAACCACATAAATCTGTCTCTGACAAGAACGTGGTTCGAGCGTTTATCACGGACACACTAGAAACTAACTCTAAAAGGTTGTTTTAGTTTAAATACTGAATAAAAAAATCAGTCTCCTCGTGATAACATTAAGACTCGAAGCTGCCCCCTGTTGGTTAAAAGACGTTGACAGATGAGTTTTCTCAAAAACATCATAAAAAAGTCAGCATTTTTATGGTGAATTACCAGCTTTTAAATTTGTTCTGTACACAAACAATAGCTCCTGTTTATTTTAAATAAAATTTTAGAATAACAGAGGTACAGACGAACATTTTTGCTTATTTTAAATACAAAATAATTTAAAATAACAAACAAAAGTACAGTTTTCACTCCAGATAACTGAATTTTTTTTTCTTTCTCTTCCTTTTCTCTGACACATCATCTTCCACAGTTATCCTGTGTACATTTAAACTTTCCTGTTTATTTCAAATAGTGAAAAGTTTAGAGTAACGAATACAGAGCATCTTTTATTTTCACTGAAAATCCAGATAAAGGATGGCAGGCACAGAGGGTGAGACCCCTAACACCACTGATACGGGGCAGCCTGTGCCAACTGGAGGCTACGACCCGACCAAAGCAGATTGGATCGAACGTGCCTTATTTTCACTCACAGGGTCCATCACAAACTATCATGAAGAGACACAGTTGATGGAGGAAGCAGATGTGGACAGAGCATTAAAAATTGTAACAGCTGGAACCACAACGGCTGAAAAGAAAGCAGACAGAGATAAACGTTTGGCTAAATTAAGCCTTCTGTTAAAGGCCAAGCTAGACTTTGAAACTGTTGTACGCCGGGCTGTCTCTACATCATGTTTAACAGCACAAATGGAGGTTGCCACTTTACAGCAGGAGGTAAAGAGTTTAACACAGTCGAGTATTGGCAGCGCTGAACAAACGCGTAGTCTCTACGAAGAATGCACAGTGTTAAAAAGGGATTTTGACCAATCACAAGATGATTTGGAAAAATGTGTGGTGGAGAAGGATAAGTATTACCATCAGTACAAGTCGCTTCAGGCGGATTGTGGGGAGGCACGAGACGCGCTGGACAAATGCACGGACACCCTGGAATCATTATCACTACGGTACACAAGGCTGCAAGATGATTATAGAAAATCACAAGAGCAGCACATGATGTTACAACGTGAGAATGATGGGTTAAGGGTCCAACTGAACAGTTGTAGAATAGAGCGTGCATCAGCAATGAACAAACTCTTTGACGAAGAGAGAAAATGTTTGGATCTCATGAGTAAACACCTTGAGAATCCACCGCCTCCGCCGCCCCCTCCCATACCTGATGACCCACTCCCTCCTCCACCGCCCCCGCCCATGCCCGATGCACTACTCCCTCCGCCACCCCACCTCCACCTCAACAGACATTTGCTGGGACAACCCAATGGCAGGTACCTACGTACCCCATGTCTACAGGTGTACCTGGTGCGCAGACGGGTGGGTATATCACTATTAATGGCTCTCAATTCGCTGTCCCAATAGAACGACTCCATAAAATTTCCCAGTTCGTTCAACGTTTTGAGCCAGGGCAATATGGTTCGACTGAAACCGATACCTATCTGAAAGACATTGAGTTTAAACTGGCATGCTATCCGAACGCTACGGTTGACGATAAAATCAGTTTGATCAAACTCACCACAAACAGGAAAGTGCAGCACTTCATTGCGCGTCAACCAGTCGCCATTTTGAAGGATTACAAACTTTTCTGCGAAACTCTACTGCAAGAATATGCTCCTCGCATGGGAGACGTTGGCTACCAAGCCGCATTGAAAATCACTCAGGGGCAGAATGAACATCCAATCCCATATTATGACAGACTTTTCGAAGCCTTTTTTGGTGATCGGAATGAGCCAGGTATGGAGGATGAACGTGATTTTAAGTTTCTTTTTATGAACAATCTATATTCAGAGATTGGTTCAACGGCCAACCTCATGGCCGACTACAGAGAAAAAACCATGCGTGAATTAAAGGAGTGCGCTATACGTGTTTTTGAAACATACAAGCGACACAAGAAACCAGTAGAAGTGTATCCAGGTGAAAAGGTCAAATACCAAACGCTAGACCTTGAAGGAGCAAGAGCGCCAGCTCACTCTTTTAAGGAAGGCGAGAATAAACAAAATTTCCAACCTGACAGACCGCAAAATGAAGGTGTCCGCTGGAACAAAGACCAAAAGGGGTCCAGAGACCCTAAGTGGTACAGGCCGCATCAAGAGGAAGAACCCCATCATCAAAAAAGGGGGGCATTCCAAAAGAAAAAGAAATATGGGTCCCAAGGAGACTCATATGAAAGAGGGTGGTCCCAGAGGGGACCCCCGAGCAATGCGCCAGCTCCTGCACCTCAAACTGAACAGTCTGGGGCGAGGAAAAACCCACAGAAGTTCCAGAAAAAAGGCCCTAAACCTCTGTCCTCAGAAGAGATGGAGAACATACGTCGGTTGTTAGAAAGTTTGAAAAAAACAAACAAGGAAAACAAACCTGGAGTAATGTGTAGCACTATCATTGATAGTGACTCAGAACACACAAATAACAGCAATGCCACGATTGCTGACAGTCACCAAGATACTGATACCACAGTGACCCATTGCAGTCTGAACAATCAGACACACCTGCGACTTGTGTTCTGTTGCTCCTATGAAGTTACGGATGCGTATATACTCATGCTGAAGTTAATTATAGGAAAAATGATCAACAAATCATGTACATATGTTATGATGTAAGTTATGATTCTGTTAAATAAATGGTCCAGTCCTGCTGTACCAACATAAGTTAACATTTCATGTCTTTACATTATCACCTCCAAAGTCCAGAATTATTGGTATTAAACTGAAAAAGAGAGAACTCATTTAATTAATGATGTATTTTGTGTCAGTCTAAACCCTGCCAATTTACATCTAAAATATAGGTAAATCAGTAAACTGATAAGCGCCTATATATTATTACAATTGTCATACCACTTCACCACACAAATATTTCCATCCTTAGTGGTAACGTGCTGAGGTACCTCTTCTGTTCTTTTTCATTGTTTTGTCAGTTGGTAGCTTCTACACTGTTGAAGCAACCCAATTTTTCATAACTGTACCAGTTAAATACATCTGCTTCTTCATCATATGTTCCACACCTTGGATGGATGTGAAGATCCAATCACCCAGTGGCGGGTCCCCCTGCCGCCGGTGCATTGGTGGCTCTTGGCATCTGGGTTAGGTGATTGGGTGTGTGCCAGTCTGCCCTGGTTGCTACCTGCTAGGGCCTGGGTACCCTGGCTCTGTCGGACCTCTGATGGGGGGTGGTATGACCTCAGGGCTCAATGCCCATGGCTGGATCTACTCTGGGGGGTTGCAGGCGGGGCCTGTGGGCTTGTCATTGCAGCCTCCTGGGATTTCTGCATTGTGGTTGCTAGGGATCGTCCGGGGCTTCCCTCTGCTTCTCTCTGGGGGAGTGCAGTTGTCCCTGTCGGGGGAGTCCCAGGGCTCCAGGCTTGGGGGCTGCTTGGGGGCTGCTGTGTGTCTGTGGCTCCGGTCCTCCCTGTGTTACCATTGAGTCCTGTGGGGCGGGTCTGTGGGTCCCCACATCCACTATTGAACATTCTTATGAAGAAATCTTATAGTGACAAGCATGCTCACACAGGTGTTTAGATTCAAGTGTTTATCAGATACACACTCAGTTGGGTTGTAGTGGCCACTAAGTACATCTTGTATTACCATGTACCGTATAAAATATTTTCTAATGATGTTATAAGTATAATTATACTGTATATGTTGTTTTGTTGTTGTGGTTTCTCGGTTTTGTCTTTTTTTCCCCCCGCAGGTCTAAAGGCACACGTCAATTATTTCGATTTGTGTTCTCTTTATACCTCTCTCTCCTCTAGTCCTATCTGCTTCTTTCCCTTTCATCCCTTCTCCTACTTTTCCAGCTTTTTTTTTGTCTTTTGTTCTGTTGGAGTTCTAGGTCCCCCAGCCACCTGGGAAATAGTGACCTGCAAAATAAAATCAATTTATTTTTTGAACTTCTGACTCTCTTCTTCTTCTCAGTCTGCGGCCGTGTCAAATATTATCAAAAAAATATGACAGAACATCCTAGCCCAACCAACCCTCAAGGTAGGACTGGGGAGGGACATATTCATTCCATCCAGGCACAGAATAGACACATAGAACATCAGGACCAAACTGTAAAAAAGCTTCTTTTACAGCAACATACAGCACAAACCAACCTCAAATACACACGCTTGGAGGTATGATTCTCTCCTTACAACAGCAAGTATCTGCTCTCTTTATTTATATATCAAGTGGATTATTAAGGCCAACCATAATGCTCTGCTTGTAAAAGTAAATCTGTTGGACATCACCTCAATACAGAGAATAATTCTGAGTGCCACAATGCCGAACAGGACAAGGGGGATAAAAAAAATGTTATTAGCATATTATTAGTATATGTTTTTTGGTTTATATTTTTCTTAGTTCATGTCTTAGATCATATTACTGTTTTTCTTTTGCATTTTATTGTTGTCTGTAACTGGGACCATGTGTATGTAATTTCATCCCACCACAAGTTCAACATGTGGTGCATATTCAGTATTTATTCGACATTTTTTTTTTTTACTTTAAAAATAAAATAAAAGTAAGTCCTTATCAGCATGAATAAAGTGATGTGGAACATGTTGCATCTGTTCTTACCAAGCACACAACGCTGTGAGATGCAGCTGGGCTGTGACAGAGGTCTGTCAGGTGTAGACTCTTCTGATGGAGCAGGGGCAGAAGACAGGAGGTTTGGAGGGTTTAATGTGGAGTTTAGAGATGAACCGTCATGTGCTGAAATACGTTCTGGATAAAATACAGTGAGAAACCGGAGCGGAGGACAGTTAGCGTTTATGCAAATTAGTTTAGCATCGTAGCACCAATGTTGTCCTATTATGGTGTCAGCCTCTTTTGTTGGTTAAAAATTTGTTCAGAACCGATGGGACGAGTAACTTAAAATATGTTTAAAGTTAGAAAACACTCACCATCTTCTATAATTGATTCAAGTAGAGTATCGGCCTTGTCCAAACCACCCTCTAATTGCTCCATCTAGATCGCTTTGACATTTTTCGTCGGCCACCAAGCACAACAACGCCTGCTATTCTACATTTGTCTATGGCTTTGACATTATTGTTTTTTATATATTCAAAATACGTACAAGATACGCTCCTCAAGTTATCTTTAGTGACAGGAGGTAGAGAAAAAATGGCAGATGGGTTGTTTTGGAAAGACTCCACAGACTTCTCCCCCTGACCAATCAGTGACCGACAGTGTTTCTGACATCACGGCTCAGCTCGCTTGGACCCCTTGAGAATCAGGAACAGAATTCTCGGGGAGAGCAAGTCCGAAATACTAATGGAAAAGGCCTCAAACACGGGTCAAGTCGGAAATATCCGACCAACGCCATGACAATGGAAATGGGGGGTAGAGCTTCCACCAGGAGCATTTGAGATAAGTTGGCCTATCCAAGGCTAGCGGGAAGGCCAGATTCAGATAGTCATCATTTGTTTTCGGCAGGCAGACTTTGCTGATTTCATGTCTGCCTTCAGTTTTGCTGGTACACTCAATGGCAAATTCAAACTGCCTGATTTGTGGGCATTCTGCCAGTCAGTGATTTGTTTGTCTTCTCCAAGGTCGATTCCTTGTCTGAAAAATTCCTTGTCTCAAAATGTCAGGACAAGGTCCAATTCGACGCACACACACACACACACACATACACACATATACTTTGATTATA
>JBBPBX010032431.1:21074-33892 GCA_038048925.1 Garcialebias charrua | reverse complement strand
AAAACAGTTTGCTGGTGCTAAGATAGCCTCTGGGAACGTCCAGGTAAACCATCCAGATGACCTGACTGAACATTGTTGAATTTTATACCTGGATTATTGAGCATGAACTTTGGCGTTTTGAACCAGTTTGATATGACTGTCTCAGAGGAGTTGACGAGGGAGACGGCAGGCCCAGGAGGAGAGGGGGCTCTCCAGAGGCTATCTTAGCACCAGAAAACTGTTGTTGTTGGGTTTTTTTTTTCACTTTGACGTCTGCTGTTGGTGGAGTTCACCAGTTTTGTTTGGTGGTTCCTCAGATTGAAGAATTCCTTTGATTGACGGACAAAAATCTCAGCACAAAAAAATAAACCATCCAGATGACCTGACTGAACATTGTTGGATTTTATACCTGTATTATTGAGCAGGAACTTTGGTGAAAACAAAAGATAGTTATGTAGAAATAAAAAATAAACAACAGTAATGTTCACTAAATACTGTACAAGTAGTTTTCCAAAAATGGGAAAAATTCATATTCAGTTTCTGGTAACTGTTTTGTTTTTTTCTTAATGCAAAAAAAAAAATTAAGAATAAAATAATAATTTAAATAACTTTCTTTTAGATATTTAGTGACAGCAATCATTTTGGATACAGAGGACAAGTTGTGTTAACTGAATATGAAGATACAGTACAGTATCAGGAAGGTTAACAAACCAAATCACGTTCTCTCTGCACTGCAAGTTTTATTGTTTATTTATTACAAGTTTTTAACTTCTATCAACCACTAAAGTGTGACTGTTTCCCTCTCTGCCAGAGTTAAAACAATCCAGAGTACACAACATCGTCCATTCAGGACAACATGAACATGTTTCTTCACTTACTTGTAACCAGCAGGAACTTACCGCATGGACTAGAAGTTTGTTATGGAGCATTCTTATTTCTTTTTTGACTGCTGGGAAAGCTCTGAGACAGTGTCCTGCTGTTCCTGAGTGAGTTCTTCAAGTTCAAGCTACAATCAACAGTACAAGTTATTAGACTTGCTGCTCGTCACTCCCAAAACAAATACAATAAATAAATAAAATACTCATCACATTTAATGTTGCATACCAGTTTGATGACACTTCTGATGTGCAAATCAGGTTCGACAGTCTTCTGTAACAACTGTTGCCATTTCAGGGTCCCCGTTGAGCAGTGCATGTATTATAGCAGGACTTAATCCTGCGATTGGAGGGACATCATGCAAAATAGTGTGAGCTAACATCCTTCCTGCAGCCTCGAGAGGTTACTTTCAACAAGTGCCTCTGTGTCTGATGCAGGTTTTCCTTTGTCCATCGTTTGTCAACAAAAGTGAAATG
Organism: Garcialebias charrua; assembly: GCA_038048925.1. Lineage (NCBI taxonomy): Eukaryota > Metazoa > Chordata > Actinopteri > Cyprinodontiformes > Rivulidae > Garcialebias > Garcialebias charrua. The sequence goes on along the minus strand of JBBPBX010032431.1, from coordinate 32,561 downwards.
AGCTTACATGCAGCGTTTTGGGTGGTCTTTTCAAGTTCACATTTTTCAGCCACATTATTCTTAATTCCTCATCTGTAGGTAGGTGACGGAAACATACTGCTTTTCACAGGAACACTTGTTTTTTTGTTGTTTGTTTTGTGTCAGTGTTCCAAAGTTTGTATCCACTAACTTTGATCTGGTTGTTCGTGCAGCCGCGAACAGCGCAACAGAAACCTGAACTGCGGTTGGACATTTTCGTAAACTTTACGTTTGTAAAATAAATGTCCACATAACAAAAAAAACAGCGTGTTCTCTGCTAAACTAACCTGGCAAATAACTTACGAATAAACCGCGGTCCACTTTCCGGGAATTTACGACTTGCGGCGTTAAACCAGAAGTTACGCAATTTATCATTTTTACGGGGAGTTGACGCATGCGCATTTTTGCCTGTCGAACGGAAAGTACGTCACTGATCTAAAAAAAAAAAAAGTACTGATCACCATCCGGCGTCTCAGGGGGGGAAAGAGGTACGCGACCAACACCATTTATGGTGGGGGTGGCGTGCTGCTGACCTCAACTCGGGATGTTGTGAGTCGGTGGGCGGAATACTTCGAAGACCTCCTCAATCCTACTGGCACGTCTTCCACTGAGGAAGCGGAGCCTGGGGACTTTGGGTCGGGTTCTCCGATCTCTGGTGCTGAGGTCGCCGAGGTGGTTAAAAAGCTCCGCGGTGGCAAGGCTCCGGGGGTGGATGAGATTCGCCCGGAGTTCCTTAGGGCTCTGGATGTTGTGGGGTTGTGTTGGCTTACGCGACTCTGCAATATCGCGTGGACATCGGGGGCAGTTCCCTTGGATTGGCAGACTGGGGTGGTGGTTCCCCTATTCAAAAAGGGGGACCGTAGGGTGTGTTCCAACTATAGGGGGATCACACTCTTAAGCCTCCCTGGTAAGGTCTATTCAGGGGTTCTGGAGAGGAGGGTCCGTCGGATAGTCGAACCTCGGATTCAGGAGGAGCAGTGTGGTTTTCGTGCTGGTCGTGGAACACTGGACCAGCTCTACACCCTCAACAGGGTCCTGGAGGGTGCGTGGGAGTTTGCCCAACCAGTTTACATGTGCTTTGTGGACTTGGAGAAGGCATTCGACCGCGTCCCTCGGGGGGTTCTGTGGGGGGTACTCCGGGAGTATGGGGTACCAGGCCCTTTGATAAGGGCTGTTAGGTCCCTGTACGACCGGTGTCAGAGCTTGGTCCGCATTGCCGGCAGTAAGTCAGGCTCGTTTCCGGTGAGAGTTGGACTCCGCCAAGGTTGCCCTTTGTCACCGATTCTGTTCATAACTTTTATGGACAGAATTTCTAGGCGCAGCCAAGGTGTTGAGAGGATCCGTTTTGGTGACCTTAGAATCGCTTCTCTGTTTTTTGCAGATGATGTGGTCCTACTGGCTTCATCAGTTCGTGATTTACAACTTTCACTGGAGCGGTTTGCAGCCGAGTGTGATGCGGCCGGGATGAGGATCAGTTCCTCCAAATCCGAGGCCATGGTCTTGAGCCGGAAAAGGGTAGCATGCCCTCTCCGGGTCGGGGAGGAGGTCCTGCCCCAAGTGGAGGAGTTTAAGTATCTCGGGATCTTGTTCACGAATGAGGGAAAACTGGAGCGTGAGATCGATAGGCGGATAGGTGCAGCATCCGCAGTGAAGCGGGCGCTGTACCGGTCTGTCGTGGTGAAGAGAGAGCTGAGTCAAAAGGCAAAGCTCTCAATTTACCGATCGATCTACGTTCCCACCCTCATCTATGGTCATGAGCTTTGGGTTATGACCGAAAGAACAAGATCTCGGATACAAGCGGCTGAAATGAGTTTTCTCCGCAGGGTGGCTGGACTCTCCCTTAGAGATAGGGTGAGAAGCTCAGTCATCCGGGAGGGACTCGGAGTAGAGCCGCTGCTTCTCCACATCGAGAGGAGCCAGTTGAGGTGGCTCGGGCATCTGGTTAGGATGCCTCCTGGACGCCTCCCTGGTGAGGTGTTCCGGGCATGTCCCACCGGGAGGAGACCCAGAGGAAGACCCAGGACGCGCTGGAGGGACTATGTTTCTCGGCTGGCCTGGGAACGCCTTGGGATTCCCCCGGAGGAGCTGCTCCAAGTGGCTGGGGAGAGGGAAGTCTGGGCCTCCCTACTTAGGCTGCTACCCCCGCGACCCGACCCCGGATAAGCGGAAGAAGATGGATGGATGGATGGAGTACTGATCTTTAAGAGGCACGAAGCCTTAAATTGATGACGTCACAAAGACAAGCATACTGCTGTGACGCTAAATGCAAACACATCAAAGGCGAAAAATGGCAACAGAAGCGATGACGTCACAAAGGCATGGATACTGTCGTGATGCCAAATGCAAACATAAAAGCCGAAAAAATATATACCAGCCTCACTTCACAAGACTTCTCAGTCAGAGAAGGACCTTTGATCAACTGAAAAATAATTGTCTTATTTTTGTTTAGTTCCCCAGACAAGCCTTTAAGCCTTTTTTTTTCTCAGTTCAGCAATTTCTTCTGTTTTTCAGTTTATCTGTGCTGATTTTAGCTGTTTTTAGTTCCTGTGTTTCTGCTATTTAGAGCATGTTGGTTCCATTTTTGTATTGTGATCCATTTTTCTTAGGTACGTTTTTTGGGCAATTTCCTTGTTCCAGAGTTTTGATATATAACTTCCTCGTTTTTTTTTATTTGATGTTTATTCATTCATTTTAAAAGAACAATACAAGACAGTTTCATCAGATACAAGAATACAAGTAGGATAAAATGAAGGGAGCAGAAAGAAGATGAAATCTTATTATATCTGCCCCTTATTTCACAGTTTGTTCAACCAATGATAACCTTCAAACTACATCACAGAATGAATAATTCTACTTAATTTTTCTAACTGTAATACACAAACTACATCACAAAATGAATAATTCTACTTAATTTTCTAACTGTAATACACAAACTACATCACAAAATGAATAATTCTACTTAATTTTTTCTAACTGTAATACACAAACTACGTCACAAAATGAATAACTCTACTTAATTTTTCTAACTGTAATACACAAACGCACTAAGCTACATCATAAGTACAACATAAGTGTAATACACAAACACACTAAGTTACATCATATATAGTTTTTGAGCAAGTCCTTTTTGACCTTTTTCTTAAATGTATACATTGATTTTGCATTTTTAACATCACTCTCCAGAGCATTCCACAATCGAACTCCCTGAATTGAGGTAGACCGTCCCTTTAAGCTGGTTCTGAATTGTGGTTTGATGAATATCTCTGTCCCTTTGAGATTGTAATAACTTTGTCTTTTTATAAAATTTCTTTGGATATTTAAAGGTAATGTGTTATTATGAGCCCTATACATAACTGATAAAATACTATATTCTACCAATTCCTGGAATTTCAATAAATTTAGCTGAAGAAACAAGGTGTTTGATGGGTGACTGAATTGTTGACAGTCATGTAAAACTGGTTCAAAACCAACAAAGGCCAAAACAGGTAAAATATTTTGCAAAAGACGGGGCAGAGTTGTAAGACTGCCTGAGAAGCTCAACATATGTTTTAGTCAGGGACAGGCGTGGTAAGACGTCTGATGGAAGTGATGTGCTTGTACCGGTAACCTCTCCTTCCTTTAGAAAAGTGATAGCCAAGAGTCTTTTTTTTAATATATATGTATTTTTTTTACTTATGGTCTCAGTGACGACTATCCTCCGGTCTAAGCTTGGCCTAATCCTCGTCTGAGCTTGGAACTATGGTAAGCTGAATATCCACAGCCTCAGCCACTGCATCAGCTACGGCCAAAGCCAAAGCCGCATTGGAAGCGATAGACCAGATACATGGACATTCAAGTCATATTAAGATATTTTTGTTTATTTGTGATTTATGGACTCAGTGATAGTCAGGGACAGGCGTGGTAAAGACGTCTGATTGAAGTGATGTGCTAGTAACCTCTCCTTCCTAGTTTAGAAAAGCGAAGAGTCTTTTTTTAAAACTTTTGGTCTCAATGACGACTATCCTCCAGTCTAAGCTTGGCTTAATCCTCGTCTGAGCTTGGAACTAAGCTGAATATCCACAGCCAATGCATAAGCCACAGCCAAAGCCAAAGCCTTAGCCATCGGAAGCGATAGACCAGAGACATGGACATTCAGGTCATATTGAGATATTTTTGTTTATTTGTGATTTATGGTTTCAGTGATAGTCAGGGACAGGCGTGGTAAAGATGTCTGATGGAAGTGATGTGCTAGTAACCTCTCCTTCCTAGTTTAGAAAAGTGGTAGCAAAGAGTCTTTTTTTAACTGTTGGTCTCAATGACGACTATCCTCCAGTCTAAGCTTGGCCTAATCCTTGTCTGAGCTTGGAAGTAAGCTGAATATCCACAGCCTCAGCCACTCTATCAGCTACGGCCAAAGCCTAAGCCATCAGAAGCGATAGACCAGAGACATGGACATTCAAGTCATATTAAGATATTTTTGTTTATTTGTGACTTATGGTCTCAGTGATAGTCAGGGACAGGCGTGGTAAAGACTTCTGATGGAAGTGATGTGTTAGTAACCTCTCCTTCCTAGTTTCAAAAAGCTATAGCCAAGAGTCTTTTTTTTAACTTTTGGTCTCAATGACGACTATCCTCCAGTCTAAGCTTGGCCTAATCCTCGTCTGAGCTTGGAACTAAGCTGAATATCCACAGCCTCATTCACTGCATCAGCTACGGTCAAAGTCAAAGCCAGTCACGATCTTCGCAGGAGCTTGTTTTGCTGGGCGCCAGGACCGGTTCTAGCTGGAATCTGGACCAGCCAGCTTGGAAGGAAGGACCCAAATCAGGAGGACCAGATGGCTTAGAGAGACAAAAATGACAATTAGTGAACTGCACTTACAGCACCCAGGGATGAATTACTGGTGAGGCAGCAAAAATTTACCAGGCCCCAGAGGGGGGCCCCCGGTGCAGACAAATTCGGTGCCTGTGGGACAGCAGGTGGAGCAGAACCACAGATCATGACACCATGGAAGGACAATGCTCAATTAATGTCATGTGCAAGGACTTGACATTGCACTTTCAGGAAACCAACTCCTCTTCGGTTGGAAGTCCCAGAGACTAGTCACTAATGAGACCAGAGGAAGACACCTGTGGATAATTAGGAAGAGAAACAGGAGAGAAACAGGTGAAATCCTCACAAAGCCTTAGCCATCGGATGCGATAGACCATTGACATGGACATTCAAGTCATATTAGGATATTTTTGTTTATTTGTGATTTATGGTCTTAGTGATAGTCAGGGACAGACGTGGTAAAGACGTCGGATGGAAGTGATGTGCTAGTAACCTCTCCTTCCTAGTTTAGAAAAGCGATAGACAAGAGTCTTTTTTTAAACTTTTGGTCTCAATGACGACTATCCTCCAGTCTAAGCTTGGCCTAATCCTTGTCTGAGCTTGGAACTAAGCTGAATATCCACAGCCACTGTATCAGCCACGGCCAAAGCCAAAGCCTTAGCTATCGGAAGCGATAGACCAGAGACATGGACATTCAAGTCATATTAAGATATTTTTGGTTATTTGTGAATTATGGTCTCAGTGATAGTCAGGGACAGGTGTGATAAAGACGTTTGATGGAAGTGATGTGCTAGTAACCTCGCCTTCCTAGTTTAGAAAAGCGATAGCAAAGAGTCTTTTTTTTAATTTTGGTCTCAATGACGACTATCCTCCAGTCTAAGCTTGGCCAAATCCTAGTCTGAGCTTAGAACTGAGCTGAATATCCACAGACTCAGCCACTGCATTTGCTATGGCCAAAGCCAAAGCCTTAGCCGTCGGAAACGATAGACAAGAGAAATGGACATTCAGGTCATATTAAGATATTTTTGTTTATTTGTGATTTATGGTCTCAGTCATAGTCAGGGACAGGCGTGGTAAAGACGTCTGATGGAAGTGATGTGCTAGTAACCTCTCCTTCCTAGTTTAGAAGAGCGATAGCCAAGAGTCTTTTTTTAACTTTTGGTCTCACTGACGACTATCCTCCAGTCTAAGCTTGGCCTAATCCTCGTCTGAGCTTGGAAGTAAGCTGAATATCCACAGCCTCAGCCACTGCATCAGCTACGGCTAAAGCCTAAGCCATCAGATGCGATAGACCAGAGACATGGACATTCAAGTCATATTAAGATATTTTTGTTTATTTGTGATTTATGGTCTCAGTGATAGTCAGGGACAGGCGTGGTAAAGACTTCTGATGGAAGTGATGTGCTAGTAACCTCTCCTTCCTAGTTTCAAAAAGCTATAGCCAAGAGTCTTTTTTTTAACTTTTGGTCTCAATGACGACTATCCTCCAGTCTAAGCTTGGCCTAATCCTCGTCTGAGCTTGGAACTAAGCTGAATATCCACAGCCTCATTCACTGCATCAGCTACGGTCAAAGTCAAAGCCAGTCACGATCTTCGCAGGAGCTTGTTTTGCTGGGCGCCAGGACCGGTTCTAGCTGGAATCTGGACCAGCCGGCCTGGAAGGAAGGACCCAAATCAGGAGGACCAGATGGCTTAGAGAGACAAAAATGACAATTAGTGAACTGCACTTACAGCACCCAGGGATGAATTACTGGTGAGGCAGCAAAAATTTACCAGGCCCCAGAGGGGGGCCCCCGGTGCAGACAAATTCGGTGCCTGTGGGACAGCAGGTGGAGCAGAATCACAGATCATGACACCATGGAAGGAAAATGCTCAATTAATGTCATGTGCAAGGACTTGACATTGCACTTTCAGGAAACCAACTCCTCCTCGTGTGGAAGTCCCAGAGACTACTAGTCACTAATGAGACCAGAGGAAGACACCTGTGGATAATTAGGAAGAGAAACAGGAGAGGAACAGGTGAAATCCTCACAAAGCCATAGCCATCGGATGCGATAGACCATAGACATGGACATTCAAGTCATATTAGGATATTTTTGTTTATTTGTGATTTATGGTCTTAGTGATAGTCAGGGACAGACGTGGTAAAGACGTCGGATGGAAGTGATGTGCTAGTAACCTCTCCTTCCTAGTTTAGAAAAGCGATAGACAAGAGTCTTTTTTTTAACTTTTGGTCTCAATGACGACTATCCTCCAGTCTAAGCTTGGCCTAATCCTTGTCTGAGCTTGGAACTAAGCTGAATATCCACAGCCACTGCATCAGCCACGGCCAAAGCCAAAGCCTTAGCCATTGGAAGCGATAGACCGGAGACATGCACATTCAAGTCATATTAAGATATTTTTGTTTGTTTGTGATTTATGGTCTCAGTGATAGTCAGGGAAAGCCGTGGTAAAGACGTCTGATGGAAGTGATGTGCTAGTAACCTCGCCTTCCTAGTTTAGAAAAGCGACAGCCAAGAATCTTTTTTTTTTAACTTTTGTCCTCAATGATGACTATCCTCCAGTCTAAGCTTGGCCTAATCCTCGTCTGAGCTTGGAACTAAGCTGAATATCCACAGCCTCATTCACTGCATCAGCTACGGTCAAAGTCAAAGCCAGTCACGATCTTCGCAGGAGCTTGTTTTGCTGGGCGCCAGGACCGGTTCTAGCTGGAATCTGGACCAGCCGGCGTGGAAGGAAGGACCCAAATCAGGAGGACCAGATGGCTTAGAGAGACAAAAATGACAATTAGTGAACTGCACTTACAGCACCCAGGGATGAATTACTGGTGAGGCAGCAAAAATTTACCAGGCCCCAGAGGGGGGCCCCCGGTGCAGACAAATTCGGTGCCTGTGGGACAGCAGGTGGAGCAGAATCACAGATCATGACACCATGGAAGGAAAATGCTCAATTAATGTCATGTGCAAGGACTTGACATTGCACTTTCAGGAAACCAACTCCTCCTCGTGTGGAAGTCCCAGAGACTACTAGTCACTAATGAGACCAGAGGAAGACACCTGTGGATAATTAGGAAGAGAAACAGGAGAGGAACAGGTGAAATCCTCACAAAGCCATAGCCATCGGATGCGATAGACCATAGACATGGACATTCAAGTCATATTAGGATATTTTTGTTTATTTGTGATTTATGGTCTTAGTGATAGTCAGGGACAGACGTGGTAAAGACGTCGGATGGAAGTGATGTGCTAGTAACCTCTCCTTCCTAGTTTAGAAAAGCGATAGACAAGAGTCTTTTTTTAAACTTTTGGTCTCAATGACGACTATCCTCCAGTCTAAGCTTGGCCTAATCCTTGTCTGAGCTTGGAACTAAGCTGAATATCCACAGCCACTGCATCAGCCACGGCCAAAGCCAAAGCCTTAGCCATCGGAAGCGATAGACCGGAGACATGCACATTCAAGTCATATTAAGATATTTTTGTTTGTTTGTGATTTATGGTCTCAGTGATAGTCAGGGAAAGCCGTGGTAAAGACGTCTGATGGAAGTGATGTGCTAGTAACCTCGCCTTCCTAGTTTAGAAAAGCGACAGCCAAGAGTCTTTTTTTTAAAACTTTTGTCCTCAATGATGACTATCCTCCAGTCTAAGCTTGGCCTAATCCTCGTCTGAGCTTGGAACTAAGCTGAATATCCACAGCCTCAGCCACTGCATCCGCTAAGGCCAAAGCCTTAGCCATCAGAAGCGATGGACCAGAGATATTGACATTAAAGTCATATTAAGATATTTTTGGTTATTTGTGATTTATGGTCTCAGTGATAGTCAGGGACAGGCGTGGTAAAGACGTTTGATGGAAGTGATGTACTGGTAACCTCTCCTTCCTTGTTTAGAAAAGCGATAACTAAGAGTCTTTTTTTTAAACTTTTGGTCTCAATGATGACTATCCTCCAGTCTAAGTTTGGCCTAATCATAGTCTGAGCTTAGAACTGAGCTGAATATCCACAGACTCAGCCACTGCATTTGCTACGGCCAAAGCCAAAGCCTTAGCCATCGGAAGCGATAGACAAGAGAAATGGACATTCAGGTCATCTTAAGATATTTTTGTTTCTTTGTGATTTATGGTCTCAGTGATAGTCAGGGACAGACGTGGTAAAGACGTCTGATGGAAGTGATGTGCTAGTAAACTCTCCTTCCTAGTTTAGAAAAGGGATAGCTAAAAGTCTTTTTTTTTTACTTTTGGTCTCAATGATGACTATCCTCCAGTCTAAGCTTGGCCTAATCCTCGTCTGAGCTTGGAACTAAGCTGAATATCCACAGCCTCAGCCACTGCATCAGCTAAGGCCAAAGCCTTAGCCACCAGAAGCGAAAGACCAGAGGCATTGACATTAAAGTTGTGTTAAGATATTTTTGTTTATTATTGATTTATGGTCTCAGTGATAGTCAGGGACATGCGTGGTAAAGACATTTGATGGAAGTGATTTGCTAGTAACCTCTCCTTCCTAGTTTAGAAAAGTGATAGCTAAGAGTCTTTTTTTAATCTTTTGGTCTCTATGACGACTATCCTCCAGTCTAAGCTTGGCCTAATCCTCGTCTGAGCTTGGAACTAAGCTGAATATCCACAGACTCAGCCACTGCATCAGCTACGGCCAAAGCCAAAGCCTTAGCCATCGGAAGCGATAGACTAGAGACATGGACATTCAAGTCATATTAAGATATTTTTTGTTTATTTGTGATTTATGGTCTCAGTGATAGTCAGGGACAGGCATGGTAAAAATGTCTGATGGAAGTGATGTGCTAGTAACCTCTCCTTCCTAGTTTAGAAAAGCGGTAGCCAAGAGTCTTTTTTTAACTTTTAGTCTCAATGATGACTATCCTCTGGTCTAAGCTTGGCCTAATCCTCGTCTGATCTTGGAAGTAAGCTGAATATCCACAGGCTCAGCCACTGCATCAGCTACGGCCAAAGCCAAAGCCAAAGCCAAAGCCTTAGCCATCAAAAGCGATAAACCAGAGACATGGACATTCAAGTCATATTAAGATATTTTTGTTTATTTGTGATTTATGTTCTCAGTGATAGTCAGGGACAGGCGTGGTAAAGACGTCTGATGGAAGTTCCAAGACTCTGGAACGAGTTACCGCTGCTCATCAAACAGGCCCCCTCCCTCTCGGTTTTCAAATCCCGGTTAAAAACTCACTACTACTCCATCGCTTTCAATGCCAGCTGATTTGTACTGGATCGTTTGATTTATGATCTGCAATGTTTTTATGTTTTTCGTGTTGTACTTCATTGTATGTGTTGCCTGTTGCGTGTTTGTTTGTCCAGCACTTTGGTGTGGACTTGTTCCTGTTTAAAGTGCTTTATAAATAAAATGGTATGGTATGGTATGGTAAGTTATGTACTAGTAACCTCTCTTTCCTAGTTTAGAAAAGCTATAGCCAAGAGTTTAAAAAAAAACTTTAGGTCTCAATAACCGTGTTTCCATCAAGGTTTCTAGGTGCGCATTTTGAAGTATCGCAGCAGAAAAGCTTAATGGAAACGGCAAAATCCGTATTTACTTTCTCAAGTTCGCCAAAAAGTTTATACGCTCGCTTGAGGTGGTTTTTGGGATGTTCGAAAATGAGCAGATGCGCACAGCGACAGATGGAAACACATTTGCCGACTCGTGCTGCCGAAGCGAACATTCACGTCACGTGACTGATCAGCTGTTTCCGCTCCGGACAACATGTAACATCGCTAAAACTAGTTTGTATGACAGAATAAATACAACTCGACCGATAGCAACACGTACCTGAAATATTCTCTCCATTTTGACGAGATGTGTGGCCAGGTTCTGTTTTCAACTGCTACTTCCTGTTTACTGTAGACATGCGCTGGACATGCGCAGTGCTGACGTCTGACGTAATGACGCTGACGTCTGACGTAATGACGCTGTGCGTGGCTTGGTAGATGCGCTTCAAGCCAGCAGATGGAAACACTTCTGCTTCGCATTAATTTGTATTTACATATTTGCGAGATTTCAAAAATTAGCTCAAAAATCGAAATGAAAATGGATGGAAACACAGCTAATAACAACTATCCTCCAGTGTAAGCTTGGCCTAATCCTCGTCTGAGCATGGAACTGAGCTGAATATCCACAGCCTCAGCCACTGCATCAGCTACGGCCAAAGCCAAAGCCTAATGGTACGTCCACACCTAACAGCGTTTCAACTGCAGGAGCGTCCAGTTTACATGCAAAGTCAATGGGGGACGCGCCTCTAGACGCGTCTTGGCGTCGGGCGTCACGTCACGTGCGTGTTGAGCGTGCTGGAAAGCGTTTTCCGTGCACGTAAACCCACGTCAGCCTCCAAAGCACTCCTTGAACATGTTGAAGATTTCGCCATTCAAACGTTCAAACGCCGTTCAACTCTCCCTGATTGGTTGATCAGGGAGAGTCGGGGGAGAAGAGAGGGGGAGAGTCCCTATGTGACGCGGAAACAAGGTGACGGGGGTATTGCGCAACTATGTGACGTATTAAGACAAGAAAGTTAATTCTCAATAGTCCAGGTATCAAATCCGCTCATTCTCAATCAGTTCATCTGGACAGTTTCTTTTTAGCAGAAACGTTTCACCCTCACTCCAGAGGGCTTCCTCAGTCAGAGTAGTCCAAAGCACACTGAAGTTAACCCACC
>JBBPBX010032431.1:0-13829 GCA_038048925.1 Garcialebias charrua | reverse complement strand
TGGATGTTGTGGGGTTGTGTTGGCTTACGCGACTCTGCAATATCGCGTGGACATCGGGGGCAGTTCCCTTGGATTGGCAGACTGGGGTGGTGGTTCCCCTATTCAAAAAGGGGGACCGTAGGGTGTGTTCCAACTATAGAGGGATCACACTCTTAAGCCTCCCTGGTAAGGTCTATTCAGGGGTTCTGGAGAGGAGGGTCCGTCGGATAGTCGAACCTCGGATTCAGGAGGAGCAGTGTGGTTTTCGTCCTGGTCGTGGAACACTAGACCAGCTCTACACCCTCAACAGGGTCCTGGAGGGTGCGTGGGAGTTTGCCCAACCAGTTTACATGTGCTTTGTAGACTTGGAAAAGGCATTCGACCGCGTCCCTCGGGGGGTTCTGTGGGGGGTACTCCGGGAGTATGGGGTACCAGGCCCATTGATATGGGCTGTTAGGTCCCTGTACGACCGGTGTCAGAGCTTGGTCCGCATTGCAGGTAGTAAGTCAGGCTCGTTTCCGGTGAGAGTTGGACTCCGCCAAGGTTGCCCTTTGTCACCGATTCTGTTTATAACTTTTATGGACAGAATTTCTAGGCGCAGCCAAGGTGTTGAGAGGATCCGTTTTGGTGGCCTTAGAATCGCTTCTCTGTTTTTTGCAGATGATGTGGTCCTATTGGCTTCATCAGCTCGTGATCTACAGCTTTCGCTGGAGCGGTTTGCAGCTGAATGTGATGCGGCCGGGATGAGGATCAGTTCCTCCAAATCCGAGGCCATGGTCTTGAGCCGGAAAAGGGTAGCATGCCCTCTCCGGGTCGGGGAGGAGGTCCTGCCCCAAGTGGAGGAGTTTAAGTATCTCGGGATCTTGTTCACGAATGAGGGAAAACTGGAGCGTGAGATCGATAGGCGGATAGGTGCAGCGTCCGCAGTGAAGCGGGCGCTGTACCGGTCTGTCGTGGTGAAGAGAGAGCTGAGTCAAAAGGCAAAGCTCTCAATTTACCGATCGATCTACGTTCCCACCCTCATCTATGGTCATGAGCTTTGGGTTATGACCGAAAGAACAAGATCTCGGATACAAGCGGCTGAAATGAGTTTTCTCCGCAGGGTGGCTGGACTCTCCCTTAGAGATAGGGTGAGAAGCTCAGTCATCCGGGAGGGACTCGGAGTAGAGCCGCTGCTTCTCCACATCGAGAGGAGCCAGTTGAGGTGGCTCGGGCATCTGGTTAGGATGCCTCCTGGACGCCTCCCTGGTGAGGTGTTCCGGGCATGTCCCACCGGGAGGAGACCCAGAGGAAGACCCAGGATACGCTGGAGGGACTATGTTTCTCGGCTGGCCTGGGAACGCCTTGGGATTCCCCCAGAGGAGCTGCTCCAAGTGGCTGGGGAGAGGGAAGTCTGGGCCTCCCTACTTAGGCTGCTACCCCCGCGACCCGACCCCGGATAAGCGGAAGAAAATGGATGGATGGATGGATGGACGACTATCCTCCAGTCTAAGCTTGGCCTAATCCTTGCCTGAGGTTGGAAGTAAGCTGAATATCCACAGCCTCAGCCACTGCATCAGCTACGACCAAAGCCAAAGCCTTAGCCATAAGAAGCGATAGGCCAGAGACATGGACATTCAAGTCAAATTAAGATATTTTTGTTTATTTGTGATTTATGGTCTCAGTGATAGTCAGGGACAGGCGTGGTAAAGACGTCTGATGGAAGTGATGTGCTAGTAACCTCTCCTTCTTAGTTTAGAAAAGCTATAGCCAAGAGTCTTTTTTTAAACTTTTGGTCTCAATGACGACTATCCTCCAGTCTAAGCTTGGCCTAATCCTCGTCTGAGCTTGGAACTAAGCTGAATATCCATAGTCTCAACCACTGCATCAGCTACGGCCAAAGCCAAAGCCTTATCCATCGGAAACGATAGACTAGAGACATGGACATTCAAGTCATATTAAGATATTTTTGTTTATCTGTGATTTATGGTCTCAGTGATAGTCAGGGACAGGTGTGGTAAAGACGTCTGATGGAAGTGATGTGCTAGTAACCTCTCCTTCCTAGTTCAGAAGAGCGATAGCCAAGAGCCTTTTTTTTTAACTTTTGGTCTCAATGACGACTATCCTCCAGTCTAAGCTTGGCCTAATCCTCGTCTGAGCTTGGAACTAAGCTGATTATCCACAGCCACTGCATCAGCCACGGCCAAAGCCAAAGCCTTAGCCATCGGAAACGATAGACCAGAGACATGGACATTCAAGTCATATTGAGATATTTTTGTTTATTTGTGATTTATGGTCTCAGTGATAGTCAGGGACAGGCGTGGTAAAGACTTCTGATGGAAGTGATGTGTTAGTAACCTCTCCTTCCTAGTTTAGAAAAGCTATAGCCAAGAGTCTTTTTTAACTTTTGGTCTCAATGATGACTATCCTCCAGTCTAAGCTTGGCCTAATCCTCGTCTGAGCTTGGAACTAAGCTGAATATCCACAGCCTCAGCCTCCTGCATCAGCTACGGTCAAAGTCAAAACCAGTCACAATCTTCTCAGGAGCTGGGTTTGCTAGGCACCAGGCAACGCTAATCAAAAAATTAGTTCCACAATTTCTAAAACGCTTATTAATTTTTTTAGGTCCACAATTTCAAAAGCACAAATGTCTTGTGAAAATTAGGGGAAGCTAATCTAATCCGCTATTTATATTCGACAATTGGTAGCCGGCAGCGTTATGCAATATTTGCACTACACTGCCAACTGAAAAGTAACTAAAATGATCCTAAAAGGATGAAATTACAAAAATCAAAGGATTTATTTAATACTTTACGTACATATATTCTATTCGGCCACGAAATTAACAAAAAAGAGAATGATCTTTTAATCCCTAAGACCACTTTTAAATCTCAAATACACGGGCGTTTCGCCACCGCATTTTTACATAAAAGTAACCCAAATACATAAAACTAACGACTCACCGTCGAGTGGTGGACACAAAACACACAATAAAATCCTCCGGCCGCGTTAATTTGGCTTGAAACAGCGGGGTTCTCTGCGGATTTATCCAAGTAACCCAGCACAACCAGCTAGCCACAGAGTTAGCGTCCAGTTCACCTCTGACCCGGAAGATGTCAAGATTCTATAGGTAGTCAACAGATTTAATGAAAAGTAACTAAAATACATAAAACTAACGACTCACCGTCGAGTGGTGGACACAAAACACACAATAAAATCCTCCGGCCGCGTTAATTTGGCTTGAAACAGCGGGGTTCTCTGCGGATTTATCCAAGTAACCCAGCACAACCAGCTAGCCACAGAGTTAGCGTCCAGTTCACCTCTGACCCGGAAGATGTCAAGATTCTATAGGCAGTCAACAGATTTAATGAAAAGTAACCAAAATACATAAAACTAACGACTCACCGTCGAGTGGTGGACACAAAACACACAATAAAATCCTCCGGCCGCGTTAATTTGGCTTGAAACAGCGGGGTTCTCTGCGGATTTATCCAAGTAACCCAGCACAACCAGCTAGCCATAAACGTTAGCACCGAGTTCACCTCTGACCCGGAAGATGTCAAGATGGAATAGTCCATTTTTAGTTTTTTATTTTAAGAGCCTGTAATAAGTTTATTCGTTTTTACTGATAGACAATTAGTTATTAGCGGTACTGCATTGTAAATAAAAATAGCACAAATCCGCTTATGAATTATAAAAGTTAGTCACTCCGCTGTTATGCTTACAAAAACGTTAGGTCCGCTGTAAGCGGATTAGCGCATTAGTTGTCCCCAGCGTTCGTATGCCCACCTTTGCAATCTATCATCTTTTATTACAAAAAGCAAAACTTACATAGTTATCATCTTCATCCTCTTCTGCCTCCCTCTTCATCTCTCCCAGCTTTGCCAGCTTCAGAAGAAATTCACCATTAAAAACTGAAAGTTATGCACCACAACTCATGTTCCCTGAAGGAAGTGAACGAGGTGAAACACTATTGCTATGGGAAATTGCGCCCCCGCGTGATTACCTGAAGGAATACAATCAAGCCTTAACGGCAGGGGGCGTCAGCGTCACCCCAGAGACCCCGCCCTCTGGGTACTTAAGACGCAGACGCCCATCCTACTTCCTCCAAAATCCACTTCACTGAGCTTCAGCATTAAAAAGGGCCAACTGTGTTGCACCTCGTTCCCTTCCTTCAGGGAACATGAGTTATGGTGCATAACTTTCAGTTCCCTTATCAGTCAGTCACTCTGTGCAACACTATTGCTATGGGAACATAATTCATTCACGCCCTTGAAATGCTCAGTAAAATGCATGCTTGTTTGAACATCTGCCTTTATACATTAGGCATCGCTCGGCCGCTCTCTACTTTGTGTTAGAGAGGACAGCCTGAGTGACGTCACACGCAGTAACGTCCAAACTGTAATGTTTTGCAAACGTATTCGTTGAGCTCCAGTTCGCAGCAGCACAGATGTCTGCAACTGGCACGCCCTTGAACAATGACCACGAAGTGGCCAAGCCTCGAGTAGAGTGGGCACGTACCCCAGAGGGCACCTGTTGCCCTTTGCTACTGTACGCCCTCTTAATGGCCCCGGTCACCCAGTGTGAGAGGCGATGCTTTGACAGGGCCCTGCCAGTAGCTGAGACTGCGAAACATACAAACAGTTGGTTTGTTTTCCTCCAATCAGTTGTTTTCTCAATATAAGCACCTAAGGCCCTAATGGGGCAGAGTGCTCTCAGTCTTTTCTGTTCCTCAGTGAGGACAGGAGCAGGAGGAAATGAAGAGAGTTCAAAGTCCAAACTTCTGGGATTCAAAGTCAGGACCTTTGGGACATATTCAGGGTTAGGCCTTAGGGTGACCTTTGACCCGTCAGGAGCGAACCTGGTACACATTGGGTGCACCGACAAAGCATGGAGGTCGCCAACACGTTTCGCCGAGCAAAGAGCCAGGAGCAAAGCGGTCTTATAAGATAGCAAATCTATCCTAATATCGCTTAACGGTTCAAATGGGGGCTCACAAATAGCACTCAGGACCAGTTGGAGATCCCAATCAGAGGTCAAGGTCCTGCTGGGAGGTCTCTTCCTTAGTACGCCCTTCATGAACCTTATCATGAGAGGGTGTGTACCGGGTGTCTTTCCCCCCCAGCCCTCATGGCATGCTGAGATAGCTGACAAAAACCCTTTAATTGTAGAAAATGAGCGGCCTTTCTCTAACAGGTCCTGTAGAAAGGTAAGAAGCTGGGCCAGGTCACAGGAATAAGAAACAATATTCCTTTCCATGCACCAAGCTTCAAAAACACACCATTTACGAGCATAGAGAGTCTGTGTTGACAATGCTCTTGCCCCTTGTATTGTGTTTACCACATTGCTGGGGAGGCCTGAGGCCATCAGTTTGTTCCTTTCAGCAGCCAAGTTGTAGTTTGCCACAGTCCTGGGCGTAAGCGGAGAGGCTGTTGTTGTTGGTGATGCAGCAGGTCTCTGAAGAGGAGCAGATGCCCACGTTCCTGGATTAAGCACAGCTCCAAGGGCCCATGGCCCTGTGACCCCTTGGGGGCCAACTACAGTATATTAGGGAGTGGACCTTCTTGTAAATTTGTCCCCACACCACCCGAACCTGGGGTGCTGGGGGAGGGGTGCAATGTACTGTCCCTGTTGGACAACCGTGGACCAGACCGTTTGCTTTTTCTCCTTTTAGTGAGAGGCACGGCACGGAGGGAGTGTAGGTTTTGTATGCGAACAGACCTCCGGATTCCAGGCCGTCCCATGGCCAGGGCTGGTTCACAAGCCTCCAGCTCCACCATTGCTCTGGAGCTGGTCAAAACTCCAGGGAACTGTGTCTCTTCCGTAGAGGGGATGCCATTCAGAGGCACAGCTGATTCAGTGCATTGAGCACTGTCACACAAAATAGATTCACTGCTTGTGCACGGCCTGCTGTCCGTACAAGATGAAAAGTTAGTTTCATTGTGAGGATGTAAAACTGTACGAAACACCTTGTTCTGCTTAGCACCTAAAAGCCTGGCTGATGTCAGTAAGTCCAGACCTCGTCGGGCATGAGGAAGAGGAATCTGATCCAGCCCTGGTGCATTTCCTGCTTTGTAACAACATTTGTTTACAAAACCCGCAGCGTCATTGTTGTCCCTTTTGTCAGCATGTGAGTCTGGCTCGGCCCTGTGAGTCTGTGCTGTGGCTCCCCCGTTACCCACTGCTGGTATCCGCTGAAAAGCGTCTGGGGGCCATAACGGTACGTTGCCATGGTCACCAAGTTCTGTCGGCACGCCCTCCGGGCATGCGGACATGCTGCAGGCTTGTTGAATTTGTGTATTGTCGGCCCTGTGGGTTCCGACAGGGTGGGGGTTAAAAGATGTGACCCCCCTCACCTGGCCCCGTGAGAGCCGGTGTACCTGTTTGCAGACACCTCTGGGTCTGTCTGTTGCAGACAGTCCTGAGGCCACTTGCTGAGGTTTATTGTTTGAGCTAGTACCCCATGAACCGCGAGAGAAGGGTGGTGACAGCCCCCACCCTTTATAGCGATCAGTATCAGAGGGGAGCTGTGTTGTTGATGTTGCTGTGTTTTTTTTTGAGTCAAGAAACAGGGCGAAACTGTTCTTTGAATTTTTATTTGTGTTTTGTGCAACAACTTTTCTGACTTTATTTCACTCACAACAGAACAGTCATGTTTTGTGCATACATCAAAGTCACCAGCTTTTTGTACCTTTTTACAAATAAAGTCTGGACATGAAAAGTCTGGTCCCCGTACCACGTGGGCGGGTGAACCGGTAAAGCTGAGCAGAAGGCCCGTTTCATCAGGCACGCTTCTTTCTTGTGTCCCGATTTGTCGAAGAGGTCCTCTGATGGACCGCTTGGCGGGGTACGGACCTGTTCCTACTCCAGGAATGACTAGCTTATGGTGGACCCGGTGGGGGTCTTTGCCGGTGCTCCCCCTCGTACGCCGGCCTCTTTTGCGGCGGATTACGTGTGGTTGAGCGGTACCGAGGCTGCATGGGTCTGTTCCCAGCTGTCTCCCTGGGAGGGGCAAAAGCTCTCCTGGGCATGCCTTCTCGGAGGGCCTCAGCCTGTTTACGCCTCTGTTCTAGTCTGGTCTGAATCCGGTCCAGAGCTCTTCCAAACAGTCCCATCGGTTCTATCAAGTGGTACAGAAAATGAATCCGCTGCCCCTCTGGGAGGTCTGTCAGAGTCATCCACAGATTACGTTGGGCGATGAGCACCTCAGCCATGCATCTGCCCTGTGCGATGGCTACTGTCCCCATCATGCGGAGCACATTGTCTGTTGCCCTGTGGGCTTCTTCCAGCACTTCGGTGGCAGCCTGCTTGTCTGTTGTCACCTGGAGCTCCTGTAGTTTTTCAGCCAGGTACGCCTGCATCATCGCGGACGCATTCATTGCGCGCGCCGCGAGGCCCTGGGCCCTGTAACACTTATCGAGCTGAGTAGCCGAGGCTCGACAGGCTTTACTGGGCAAAGTCGATTTTGTTTCAGAAGATCTGGGGGCCAAATGAGATGCAAGCGTGTCCTCCATTTGTGGCATGTTGGCTATCCCTGCTGTCTCCATACCAGCCACGTCCAGGAACTGTGAGAGTGGAAGCAGCATGGGAGCTCTGGGTTCAGCCCAGGTGCGAGTCAGTTCTGTGAGGAAATCCGGGAAGATGGGCATTCTGTGCCTCGTTGTAGATTGCTGCTTGGCGTAAAAATAATTTCCTGCCAACCTCGTGACTTGTTGACGGGGTGGAGGTTCTGGCCAGGATATCTGCAACGCGTCCGCCGCTCTGCGGCATAAGTCGAACAAAGCGGGGATCGAGGTGTCAGTCTCCGGGAGCACTGGCGCCGGGTTGTGAGAGAGGTCTTCCTCCTCTCCGCCGTACTCGTTGTCAGCTTCGTCACCAGAAATTTCACCTGAGGCAGTAAGCGAGATCTCATCCGCGTTCATCATGCTTCGAGTGTCAAATTCAGCCGTCAAGTCCCTGATGGGAGCCGCCACGTCTGGGCTGTCGCCCCATTCGACTCGAGTACTGTCCTCCAAATCCATGCTCTCGAGCTCCGGCGTGGGAGTGAGAGCCTCAGTGAGGTCCGGGTCTGTTGGCGCCGCAGCTGCGCCCATGGCTTTGGCCACGAAGTTCACCCAGTGCCTCCTCACCATCTCCAGCATTTGGCTGCAGTGTGGGCAGGAGTCGGGCGCGTCCAGCACTATTTTCGCATGCAACATCCCCAGGCAGACAGGACAGGCCTTGTGGGTGTCTGTCACCGAAAGGGAAAAACCGCAGCCGCTGGGGCAGGCGCGCGAGGTTGGGCTCGCTGTCCTGCTAGCCTTTTTCGTAAATCTTGGCTTTCGCTTTCCTTTCTCTGGAGCCATGTCCGAGAAAAAACATGCAAGTTTTTGCAAATTTATTTTCCGAGACGTCTCCTCCGTCGCGTCGCTTTCGCTGGCTAGCCTGCTACGACTTTAGCAGGGTAGCGATGTGACGTAGTTAGCGCCGTCGAGCGAAACAGTCTGCGGAGAGAAGAGAAGAAAACTTGGGGGTTAAGGAAAAATGTGCCGGACTAGCTTTCGCCAGCCCAGCAATACGCAGGAAATTTCTCTGTACGCTCAGCGTAGGGAGCTAGCTCACCTCTGGTCGAGCGATGTACAACAGCGAAGTCCCACGAAGAGAAGAGAAGTTCAGGTTTAAGCGAGGTGAAGGGCAAAAAGAGGAAGTAGGATGGGCGTCCGCATCTTAAGTACCCAGAGGGCGGGGTCTCTGGGGTGACGCTGACGCCCCCTGCTGTTAAGGCGTGATTGTATTCCTTCAGGTAATCACGCGGGGTTGCAATTTCCCATAGCAATAGTGTTGCACCGAGTGACTGACTGATAAGGGAACAGTGAGCAGCAAGAAAAGCTCTCACAACAGAAAGAGGCTACAATGAAACACACTGAACAAAAATATAAAACAACACTTTTGTTTTTGCTCCCATTTCTACGGTGGCATTTTTAGGTCTGTTGTGTGTTGGATATCGTCATCCTGAAAGCTAATGGTGTGCTAGCAGCCTCTTAGCCAGCCAGACTCTGGCAATCCTCGTCAACTAAATGTTATTACAGGAGATGGAGATTATTTATACAACAAAGTGGAAGCAGTAAAGTGTACATGTCAATAAAAAACAAAACTGGTAAGTTGCCAAAGAACAATCACTACATCTAGGTTTTATTTATGTGCAGTAGAACTACTTCTCATTTTTGGACATTAAACAACATATCTTAATTATTGAAATAAAGAAGGTGAAACTTGGTGCAACTGTTTTATTCAAACTAAAGGTAAGCACATGTACATTTAGGAATGCATGTTTCACAGCAACACCAAATGTACTGAAAAGCAGATTTATTTATAGACAAGTATGTATATATTTCACTCATTTGTTACTGTGGTGCACGATTGCACACAACTTCTGGACCAAGTGGAATTTCATCCATCTCCTGGGAGTACCTTACACAGAAATACAACACAAAGGAGGAAAACAATTAAAATGATGTTCTTGTTTCAGGGTTTAAAGCAATATTTAACCAATGGATTAAAAGGAGTTACCAAATTGTAACTTTTCACCACTAACTTTATTAACAAAGGCAGATCATAGTGGAAAATAAACAATATCAGTGACATTTACAGTAAAACGTTAAATACTATGACTGAGCAATAATTACAAATAATTTATTTTGTTAACACTGAAAGGCAGTCATAGGCTAAATAAATAATGTAGTAATGTGAGAAATATCAGCGATCTTTACTGTGGTTCAAGTTACATCAGGTAAGCTGAAGTAGCAAAGATTAGCTTCGATGTAGCTTTTACTAAAGTAAACATCGCTGATATTTACTGTGGCACAAGTTACATTAGCTAGGCTAATCTTTGTTATGTTAAAAATCACTGATATTTACTGTAGCACAAGCTACGTCAGCTTAGCACGCAGTAAATAACAGCTGTGTTTACTGTAGCAAAGCTTAGCTGCTGTAGCTACGAGGGACAACTACGTGTACATTATTGTAATCACTTACTCTGCCAGTCACCAGAACTGTTGTTAACATGAAGATTTGGAGTGGACGTCCTTCACAACTCTGTTACTGGTTATTAAGCATCCATCCATGGATTTAAAGCTGCAAAGTTACTCCGTTGTGTGCACTCCTCGTAGTCATTAAATAATTAATGATATCAGAGTAACTTCTTGGTGACAACTTGTCCGCTGATTTATTCCTCCAACTCATAGGGGTAAACTCTGACCACTGCTATTTTTTGCAGATATCTAGCTCTTGCGCCTTGGTCAAGAGTCTGTAGTCTGTTTGTTTGCCATCTTCTGCAACTGTAAACAACATAGACATTATATATGTCTATGTTGTGTATGTATGTTGTGTATGTATGTCTGCGGGGGAACCGTCTGGTTCCCCCGCAGACTCCATCCCACCTCGTTTGTTTAAGGAGGTATTTTATACAATAGGACCAAGTGTACTCCAGATTATTAACTCCAGTCTTTCCTCTGGTACCTGAAGTTTTTAAACATGCATTTGTACGCCCTCTACTTAAAAAAACAGGCCTTGACCCCTCTCTCTGCTCCAACTTCAGGCCCATCTCTAATCTCCCTTTTATTTCTAAGTTATTAGAGAAGGTTGTTTACAACCAGCTGGTACCATTTTTAGAGGACAATGGTATCACTGAGCCATTTCAGTCTGGGTTTAAAGCCCGCCACAGTACAGAGAGTGCACTCTTAAGGGTTTCGAATGATATTTTTCTTTTAACAGACTCTGGCAAGTGTGTCGTTTTATTGCTTTTAGATTTGTCTGCTGCATTTGACACTGTTGACCACAGGGTTTTAATCTCTCGTCTTGAGCACTGTGTGGGCATCAGGGGTGCCGCCCTCAATTGGTTTAGGTCCTATTTAACCAATAGGAGTTTTTGTGTAAAAATGGACAATTTCATATCTTCCACTGCTCCTCTTCCACATGGCGTACCCCAGGGCTCCATCCTTGGCCCTCTTTTATTTGCTCTTTATTTACTCCCACTTGGCTCAATTTTTAGGAAACATGGCATTTCTTTTCATTTCTATGCTGATGATTGCCAGATCTACCTTCCCCTGGCACAAAACAATACACTCCAGCAACTCACACCCTGCCTTAATGATGTTAAGGCATGGTTTTCTCTAAACTTCCTTAGTCTCAACGAGAACAAGACTGAAATCTTGATTTTTAGACCGAGTTGCTGTCCTTCTTCCAGCATAGACCTTGGCTCACTGTCATGTTATCTCAGGGACTCTGTCACCAATCTGGGGGTGAAGTTTGAGTCTGATTTTAAATTTGATAAACAGATCAGCAGTGTTGTTCAGAAAAGTTTTTATCAGCTTCGCCAAATAGCAAAAGTAAAACCAATCCTAGCAAGACCTGACTTGGAGAAATTAATCCACGCTTTTATTACAGCTCGTCTTGATTACTGTAATGCACTGTATGTAGGCATCAGCCAGACCTCTCTCGCCCGTCTGCAGCTCGTGCAGAACTCTGCTGCTCGCCTCTTAACCCAGACCCGTAGGCGTGAGCATATCACTCCCATCCTGGCGTCCCTTCACTGGCTCCCTGTGCACTACAGAATTCATTTTAAACTTTTGCTATTTGTTTTTAAATGCCTGAACAACCTTGCCCCACCATATCTGTCTGAGCTGCTTCAGCCCTACTGCCCTCCCCGATCTCTAAGATCAGCTGATCAGTTGCTGCTGACAGTGCCCAAAACTAGGCTGAAGTTCAGAGGTGACAGAGCGTTTTCTGTCGCTGCTCCCAGGTTGTGGAACAATTTGCCACTGAGTGTCAGACAGGCCTCCTCTCTTCCTGTTTTTAAATCCCTTTTAAAAACACACTTTTATACCTTGGCTTTTAACACGTGATCTTGTTCTTTTATGGCATTTTAACCCACCTGCAGTGAGACTGGTATATGTATTTTTATTTTTGTATGCTGCTTTTGTTTTTTTTTTTTTATCGTTTTAGTTAGCTATCTTTTGTTTTACTGTACAGCACTTTGGCTAACCCTGCGGTTTTTAAAATGTGCTATATAAATAAAGCTGATTGATTGATTGATATAGGTAGACTGAGCATAGCCCGCTCCGGCGCAGGATTTAGGGCAGCCATCTTGGCGCTGTCACCCTCGTACTTTGCTGCATACAAACTAACAGAAAATGCCTCACCACTGCTCGGCTTATTCGTGTTCAAATCGGAACACTATTGATGTCAGGGACCGGGGGATAACTTTTCACAAGTAAGATGAACATATTATTGTTAGTATTTTGTGAATGTAATATTACTGTACTGTATTTATGCCCACCAGCCAGATGGCAACAAATGTTAGCTATCAGTGTTCAGCCAGCAATGACTGTTAGCTGAGATTTGATGACAGGAATATGTTTCAAACAGACCTACTCACAATTTCAGTAGCTTTGATTAATTATCATTATCAACAAATATTAACCAAATTTGGAGTTTTATGTTCTTTGAAATAAGATCAATAATAGTGAGTGTAACGTTTTTCTGAATGCTCAGCTTAAGAAGGCAACAAGGCTCCTTAGTTTCAACTGTTGCCTTTTTATTTTTGCTTTGCTAAAACAGTGATGTGCAGATCAGCCAGTACAAAATAACTTCAATGAACTCACTAAATCACAGTATATGAATAAAATAACATGGACCTCATTCAGACAATGTTTTTGTGTACACACTCCCAGATATCACGTTCACTGCAAGTGATTCATCTGTTCTATGCAGTGAGTCAATTTTTATGATCTACAGTTTTGTTTCTGTTGGAATTATCTTTTGTTTAGTGTGTTGCAGGTCCATAAGGCTTACAAGTGGTAAGTACATTATTTCAAAGTATTAACTATAGGTAAGTGTGAGAAAGGTATGTATTGCATGTGTTCTGGTTCAAGTTCATATTGGTGGTTTCTGAAAATACTGTTTAGTGCTTTGAAGCCACATCACTATGCTTTTCTGTGGTGCTTTTTTGAGATGTCTTGTTTAGCCATGTTCAGAGCAATAAAACTTTTTTCTTTTGCAGGTACCTCTCTGTCATTGGTTTTGTCATCAACATTGACACGTTAATGCTGATGATTCCTGAACTGCTCCAAGTGCAGCGGTATGTCCTCACATAAAGGTCAGCCAAGATCACTTGGAACTCCTATTTAATTCCATCAGAGTGTCATGTAGTGTTGATGTCTTTCAATTACAATAACTTCATAAAATATACTTCATGAATGTGCTCGTATGTTATGTCGTATGATTAACACATGTATTGTGTCCCTGTTTTCAATTCAAGGTGGCTGGAATAACAAACCATCATCAAGCCAGTTCCAGGCCATCTTCCGCCGGCTGTTGGTTCGGTGTGGGGTTACACCCAGTGAGACTGGCAATGTGGCAGCACAAGACAACACCGTGTCCCTGTCTGCTGTTGAAATGTCCTCTCCTGAGTCCAAGGAAGAGCATCCCTGTCCTTTTGCCAGCATTTCAGCTGTTCTGGATGATATATATATATATATATATATATATATATATATATATACAGTATATATATATATATATATATATTGGGCGGCCGTGGCACAGTGGTAATGGCAGTCGACCCCCAATCGGAAGGTTGGTGGTTCGAATCCCGCGTCCGCTCACCATGTGTCGTTGTGTCCCTGGGCAAGACACTTAACCCTGAGTTGCTCCCGGTAGGTCTGGATGGCGCCTTGCAAGGCAGGCTACCACTACCGGTGTATGAATGTGTGTATGAATGGGTGGATGGTTGGTATTGTAAAGCGCTTTGGGGCTCCTCACAGGGGGCTGGAAAGCGCTATATAAATAAGCTCCATTTACCATTTACCATATATATATATATATATATATAT
>JBBPBX010032430.1:0-22169 GCA_038048925.1 Garcialebias charrua | reverse complement strand
TGGGCGGCCGTGGTGTAGTGGTAATGGCAGTCGACCCCTGATCGGAAGGTTGGAGGTTCGAATCCCGCATCCGCCCACCATGTGTCGTTGTGTCCCTGGGCAAGACACTTAACCCCGAGTTGCTCCCGGTAGGTCTGGATGGCGCCTTGCAAGGCAGGCTACCACTACCGGTGTATGAATGAATGGGTGGATGGCTGGTATTGTAAAGCGCTTTGGGGCTCCTCACAGGGGGCTAGAAAGCGCTATATAAATAAGCTCCATTTACCATAACACCAAAAAAGTTAAATCATTTCAACTGGTCCAGATGAAAATTAATGATTTAACATTTTTTGTATCTCATAAAGGCACTTTTTAAATTCGGTGCTGCTCCCTGGTGACTTCTTCCAAGTACTTACTCAAAAGCATTTCCCCAGAATATTGAATATGGAGTGGATTGTGACAAAATTAAATAAATATAATTAAAGAATGTATTGAATAATTAAAAAGAGAGATTTAATTATTATGTATTTCATTTTGTCACATTCCACCCTCCAAAGGCCAAGGACACCAGCAGGAAAGAAAAAAGTCACAGCAGTTAAAATAAAAATAAATAAAAGCCCATCTAAAGTTGTATCTTAAAAACGTGAATTTGTAAAGTTATTTTGGGGTTTCTCCTCTACCCAACTCCTAATTGATACAAAGCTCTGTCATCAGTTATTGATTATTTGGAAAAGTTGTGAGCAAACATCTTACCTGCATTAGATGACTCTTTGAACAACCTCAACTTATAGGTGTAAATTTAATTCCGAATGGGGCTAAAAGTTTGAAAGAGCTAAGACAACCAAGATTTCTTTATTAAAATAAAACCATTCAAAATTAAGTTCACTGTTGCTCACTCGGCCTTATCAGTTTTTCTATCAAAATTTCCACAGCTGGATCCATTGAAAGTTTGCAAGTCTGATTCCGTAACTTCATTTATTGCGTTTTTGGAAACCCCTTAGGTTACCCAGATTTATTTTCTCTGAACATAAGATTAAAGTGTTAAATAAAGTATCAAAAAGTGGAAAAGTAATTCATCCTAAAGATAGATAGTAAACAACAACATGGTAGAATATTATTTTGTAACGTTTGAGTGGGGATGAGTGGATCATGTATGTAAAGCAAAAGAAAAACAGACCAGATGCAGTCCGGGTGATCTATCAGCTCAGGGAACCACACTGCAACAAGATGGAGCTGCAGGTTTTCAGCTGAGCTCACTTGGCCCAGATGTACCTTATCACCTGTTGTTGTTGTTGTTGTTGTTTTTTTGTGATATTGAAAATAAATATTTTGTGTGAAAAAAAAAAACCCTGTAGCTTTAAAGGACTGATCAACAGCAAAAAAAATAAAAAATAAAAAATACAGTGAGTGCATGGAGAATAAAAAACACAAATGGAAAACAAATCAAGCACGTTAACTTGTTGTAAATGGATGCAAATGTACATCTGTCAACATGTGGCCGAATCGACGTTCTTGATTCGCTGTTTTTCTTTTGTTTTTGGTCAAACCGGATTTGACCACAACACGGTTTGTAGGTCGATTACATTTTTTGGGGGGATCTCGTTCATTTAAAAACAAAAAAACTGTTAGTAAAGTAAATTTAAAAAAAAAAAAAAATAAATAAACTGGTTGTCGTTGAAAACAAAACACTGACCCCTAGTGGTGGCGGTCATCACGCAAGATGTCCCTCACACAAGAGTTCATTCAATTTTATTTCTGACCATGTCCAAAATATGTTGCTCTGTTTGACATGGGTCAATCCGCAATTTCTCCTATGGTGTCGCTTTGATTTATGAATTACTAAAATAGCACTAGATTGCATGCAGTAAAATAAATAAGCATATTTCCAAATTATAATCCATGGCTCTTGTTCATTAAATATTTTTAACATTTATTATGTTTGCAGCTTAGCCAGAATATTTCTGAATAACTTGTCAGTCTTGGCTGCTGGAGCCGGGTACGTCGAGAAGCGATCGTCATGGAACGCATCCCGGGCTCGACAGCTATCGGAAGCACTCGGCTTTTTCCGGCGCACTCCAGTCATTTGATTTAGCTAGCCAAGTTGATTAGCTTGCTACCGCGGCTAATGTTTGGAGCCAATTTAACGCTAGCCGAATTGGACCGGATGAAAGAAACCGAGTAGGAAGATGGCGGACGTTACGGGACAGGGAATCGGTTCCTCGGCCCCCCCGTTGCCTCGCCCTTCCTCCCGTAACGGCTCCGGGAGCGGCAGCGTGACTCCAGACACCGGCGGCAGCTGCTGGCAGACGCCGACCACCGTTACGTCAGGCCCGAGGCTAGTTCGCATCGTGAAGTCCGACTCGGGCTACGGCTTCAACGTTCGGGGACAAGTTAGCGAAGGGGGACAGCTGCGGAGCATTAACGGGGAGCTGTACGCCCCGCTGCAGCACGTCAGCGCCGTTCTACCGGGGGGAGCTGCGGACAGAGCGGGCATCTCCAAGGGGGACAGAATCCTCGAGGTGTAAGTATGGAACATGTCAGCACAAGTTGCGCTTTTAGACTCTTTTAATGGTCGTTGTGACAACAATCAGGGAGAACAACTCTTCTTGTTCCTGCAGAGAATTAAAAAAAAAATAGAAGCAGTTTTCTCCTAATGAAAGGGGAGCCTGTGTGGGTCAAAAGAGGAGAACCATTAGACATTCTCCTCACACTACTGAAACCTGCTCCAGCAGTTCTCAAGTCATCCCTTGTGGATGCAGTGCGCCATTTCCACATAATTCATCAATGTTGCCATGTAGTAAAGGATTATCAGCTCATGTTGTATTGTATTGAATGGACACGGATACATGCACAGATGTGTCTGCTGTGGTTGGGGTTACAGTGAGCATGGAGACTTCATCTTGTTAGACTCTGTTGCTATGGAGAAGATCACCCAGCACAGAGCTCAGCATCACTGCTGCTTCTCTACGTCTCTGTGTTTGGTTTCAGTGTTGCCAGATAGATAGAGTCGAGGTTTTCCAGCCCAAAAGTCCGTTAAATACCGCCCCATCACACAAAAACCCGCCCAATCAAAAAATAATAATATATAAAAACTCACATATACACCCAACTCCTGTAAAGATATATCGGTGTTTATATGTTCATCACTCCGGAAGGAGACCCAGAGGAAGACCCAGGACGCGCTGGAGGGACTATGTTTCTCGGCTGGCCTGGGAACGCCTTGGGATTCCACCGGAGGAGCTGCTCCAAGTGGCTGGGGAGAGGGAAGTCTGGGCCTCCCTACTTAGGCTGCTACCCCCGCGACCCGACCCCGGATAAGCGGAAGAAGATGGATGGATGGATGGATGGATGTTCATCACTGTGATTAATCAAAATCAGTTAAATGTGATCATTAGTGTTCTTTATTCAGAAAATCAACACGTCACATTTCCGGGTCTGATTATTATAGACACAAATTTAATGTTCAATTCTATATTTATCACCACAGTAATAGTGTTACACACATTAGTAGTTGTAAACACTCAAAATAATACATATGTTGGTTTAGTGCTTACCTTTAACCTAAATATTTAAGGAATAAACATTTTTAATAATCACTTTAAAAGTTATAAAATGTTGTCTTTGGTGCATGTTTGTTTTCCAAATATATTAGTGTGTGAATGACAGGCATCAACAAAAAACACTTTGTAGAACAGCGCTTTATGAAGTTCAGTCCATTTCCTTCTATCAATTGACCAGCAGTTCTGCCACATCCAATATGGCGGCCGCTACAGCCCAGCCCACTCAACGAGGTGTCCACTTATGCCCCTTTTCCACTTGCCGGTTCGGGTCGGTTATTGCGCAATATATGCATGCCAGAAGCGAGCTGGACGCATTTTCCACCTCACATATGAGCCGCGCCGCACCGCGATTCCGGACTGATTTCAGAGCAGGCTTCAGGCGAGCTGTAAGCGCGCCGTCCTTCACGTCATAAACAGGGGCATAGCCAGAATTTTATGAGGGGCGGTTTGTTTAAAATAAATGTGGACCTTGAAAATAAACATTTCTCAGTAGCTCACTGGAAACGCGATGGTTTTTTTGCTGCTCCAAACCTTATCCAGACCAAGTGGGTTCGATTCCCACTTGGTATAACTTATTTTTTTGTTTTTATTTTAGATTATTTATTCATTCCAGATTAAAAGAACACAAGAAAACTATTTACAAAACAACAAGAAATAAAACAATACATGACATGAAAGGAAGCAGAAGAAGAAAATAATCTTATTATATCTGCCCCTTCTCAAACAAATGTTTTTTTTTTCAAACACTCGATTCAAACAACTACGTTTGTCTTTTATTGGGGAAAGGTGCATTGTGGGTCTTTTCAGAACAACAACAACAGATCCTCCATCTGAGCTTGTCCTCGCCCGCACCAAACCGAAGCGTAGCTGATCGTATTGTTGGAGCTCGAACATAATAGATATCATGGCAAAAGAATATAGTTAAGGGAACACTACCTCCACCACGTGTGAGAGAGTAGGATCCTACACCCCGCCCACCGAAGGGCTACAGAAGTGAATGGAGACAGAGCTACATGTGAGCCGATCCGAAGTGAACCAGACCAGACCAGACTGATCCGCTCTACGCCGAGCGAGTGGAAAAGGGGCATAAAACTGCCTCACCAGTTCTCTGTTGTGATCGCCCTGGCAGTTGACTGATGTTGAAATGCTTGTTTGAAATGTGTTTAATAGATTAACTCAAAAACTGCTGATCTGACTCCAAATCCGCCCAAATTATACCCACCCACCCAAAGCAAATGTTACCCCAAAATAGGAATGAAAACCGCCCAATTATACCCACCCACCCAAAGCAAATACCCTAAAATAGGAATGAAAACCGCCCAATATGTGGTAAACCGCCCAATCTGGCAACACTGTTTGGTTTAAGGGGATGGAGAAAGGGAGGGATGTTTTCAGTTCAGTTGTGATTGGCTTCGCCCTCAAAACCTCTATATCTGATTGGTTCTCTGTTTTTCTTTCACACATTGTTTTTTTGTTGTTGTTTTCTTCAAGGATGGCCTTCAGTAACCCTTCAGTTAGTTGACCCTGTGTTGTTTTTGTGTGTGCAGGCATGCATATGTGTTAATTCTGCTTTTTGCATTCAAAGAACAGCCTGCTGCCCTTCTGCTTCATCTGCCTCCCTTACTTTGGTCAACATTTATGTGGTTGTTTATTGATTATTTTACCTTAGTGTACCCTCCAGCTAATAGTGCTTTTTTGTATCGATTTGAGACAATCTCCCATGCAGGTAATAAAACAGGATGGATCTTTGCGCATTCATTATTAGTTAGCTGAGGATGTGAGAGTATTGTATGCGGTACCTTCAAGTACAGCATGAACCTCAGGTAGTGTCAAGGCAGATAGATATCTTGCTATTTTCATTTCAGTTTTTTTAAATGCAAACTTTGTTGCACAATTATACTAAACAGCTGTTGCTTTTCAGGCTTTCATGCTGAATGTTATGTTTTATTTGGGATGTTTTAAGCATACGATAATAGGCCTGTCGTGATCAACAATAAATCAATTAATCGCGTGATAAATTAAAATCATCTACCTCATTTTCATTTATCGGCTTTATCGTTTCTTCGTGTCTCTCTCTCTCTACTGGACACTGGGTGACAAAAGGCGCAACACCGGTGCTCTTCGTTGACCCCTCCCTTTTTCTTTAAAATCAATTTAACTGTACAAAATCATGTTTTTTCGTTAAAAGCAGCTAAGCTGAGAAGCTAAGCTATGAGCTAAGCTGTCAGGCCGACCTCTGGGAAAAAACCTCCATCTTGTTAAAGCTCCAAAATTCACGGTTGAAACCCGTGCCTTCCTGTAAAAAGTTGTTTTTCTCGCCTATGCTAAAGAGCTCAAACCATACAGAGCGTCCGCCGTTTTGAAAACTGAAAAAAAAAAGGAAGGAGAGACGGCCCATGTTAAGGGGCTTCCTTTCTATTTTTCTTAAAGAGACTGCTCGCTCCCTCACTATCCATCCTTCGGTTCAGTTTTGTACTGCCGCCCAGTGGTCAAAAAAAGGTACTACACTCAAAATAAATTAGCCAACATTTCTTCTTAAAGGACATGACCCACCATGTTTTCAAATTGCATCACCATTAATATTTAGTAGTTAATTAAATAATAAAACGGGAGTGTTTATTTATATTGTAGAGAAATAACGCTAAATGTGTTATTTCATGATTTATAGCAGATTTTAGCAGCAGCTCCGGGAAAATCTGCCCCTCTCCATATATGGGCATTGACGTCACTGAAGTATCCGCCTTGAATGCAGGCGGAGTTATAACAAGCATGCATCAACGTAGCTTCCTTATTTCTGACCAGAGTAGTTACGAATACATGTACAACTAATAAAAACGATGTGTTGCCTAGTTCTAACCCTTTAACCGCAGCGGTGTTATATCTTATTAAAAAGTTCTAAAAAATAAATAAAAACATGGAGCGCTGGTCCTGAACCCACAACTGCACCAGGAAATATTTAGAGATCGCGCATCCACGTAGGACACTAGTTTAATTCGCTCGCTCGCGACAAATTCATTAATTTCCTCATGAAGCTGCCGGCTCGGCTTTTTATTCTCTCCCTGTGACCTGTCAATCAATTCAGTGACAGGACGGGGGTAGAGAATAAAAAGGCGAGCCGACAGCTTTAACCGCAGCTGTGTTATAAAAAGTTCTAAAAAATAAATAAAAACATGGAGCGCTGGTCCTGAACCCACAACTGCACCAGGAAATATTTAGAGATTGCGCATCCACGTAGGACACGAGTTTAATTCGCTCGCTCGCGACAAATTCATTAATTTCCTCATGAAGCTGCCGGCTCGGCTTTTTATTCTCTCCCCGTGACCTGTCAATCAATTCAGTGACAGGTAATAAAAAGGCGAGCCGACAGCTTTAACCGCAGCGGTGTTATATCTTATTAAAAATTCTAAAAAATAAATAAAAACATGGAGCACTGGTCCTGACCCCACAACTGCACCAGGAAATATTTAGAACCTCGTGCATCCACGTAGGACACAAGTTTAACTCTCACTCTCATAAGCCTCCATCGCGAACTCACTCCTGCCTTCTGAGTGGAGCCTGTATTGACGTCACTCCGGACTTCGGCAATCTTCGGCCGGGTTTCCGGATGTTTCCGGAACTCCGTTGTTTTTTTGTTTGTTTTTTTACACTCGCCTGGCCCAAATGCAAAAATTAAAATGGACATCATATTCTACTACAGTAATTGTCCAATATGGTGAATTGTTACTGTCACGGTGGGTGTTGTCCTTTAAATTTGACAATAATTACTACTTATTGTCAAATTTCAAACAATAATATCGTTTATCATGATTATTTCTGAGACAATTAATCGCCCAGCAAAATTTGTTATTGTGACAGGCCTATATAATAATGGTTATGGCTCATATGATGCTTTGCCATTTTCAAGGTTTTAAGTGGCTTTGGAAGAATAATCTTTTTTTATTGTGCCTGGGGTACATTATTTTAGTACACAAGTGTGCATAAATAATTGTATAAACAAACAAAAGGACATTCAGAAAGTGTGTCCTTACCTGAGCCAGTTCATTTTAGTTGTTCTCCATTTCGGAGCGAAAAAGGCAAACTGGAAAAACCTTCCTTTCATCCATGCATGTTTTGAGCATGATAACTTAAAAAATGAACGGGATACCGACTTCCATGTTGGTGTGTTGCTATATCTAGGAGTAGGAAAGTTTCCTTTCGAAAACTGGGTTACCACGTTAAAATCCAAGATGGCTGCCACCATATACTCTGTATGTATTTATGGTACAGTAATCTTGTGAGCTAGATAACTTAAAAAACAAACAACATGCTAACTTCATTTTGGTTGGTAGCTGTGTCAAAGCGTAAGAAATGCCTTGATCCAAAATTGGGTTGCCACATCAAAATTCAAGATGGCTGCTACTAGGGTTGGGTGATATGGACCAAAATTAATATCTTGATTTTTTATTTTATTTTTTTTACAAAAATTGTGATATATGATATACATGTACTGTATATCTCAATATTTTTTTCTTTCCATAAATTAATAACAAAAATGTATTTCTGAGTCAAAGCTTGGTCCCAGTAGTCACACAGGCACATTACATCTTGCTACCATATGAGTTAGATAACTTGAAAAATAGGCAATGTGTCGACTTCTATTTTGGTGTGTAAAATTATTCCCTCCACTCGCCAGGATCTGTCACTATGCACCACATCGGACAAGCAAAAACAAAAACAACAAGGCGGTTCCAGCAGATCCTCCTCTGATTTTATCTTCAAATGGTGTCCCTATTGAGTTTGTTGATTCCTATAAATATCTGAGTATCCTGATCGATTCACATCTCTCTTTTAAACTCCACGTGGAAAACCTAGTGAAGAAACTGAAAGTTAAACTGGGTTTCTTTTTCAGAAACAGATCATGTCTAACACTGAATGTTAGGAAACGCCTTGTATCTGTGACTTTCCTTCCCTCCATTGATTACGGTGACATTCTCTACATGAATGCTCCTACAAGCACCCTGCGGATGTTGGATGTTGTCTATCATGGTGCACTAAGATTCATAACTGGTTGTGATTATCGTACCCACCACTGCACCCTGTATTCACTGGTTAACTGGACATCATTAACCTCACGCAGACTCTTCCACTGGTACATTTTCATCTTTAAATCACTTCTTGGTCTGCTGCCCTCATACATCTCCTCCTACATGTCTTTGCGTGAGTGCAGCTACAGTGTGCGCTCTCAGGACATGATTACCTGCAGTGTTCCGTCAGTGAGGACTGAACTTGGAAAAAGGGCCTTCTCCTACTCCGCTCCTGCTTCATGGAATATCTTACAAAAAGATCTGAAGCTCTCGACCTTGACTTCTCTAAATGGTTTTCAGAATCTGTTGGAATCCTGGCAAAAACCAATGCAGATTTGTTCCTGTCTTTGATTTTATACGTCTACCTTATAATGTTTTGCTAGTTTTTTGATACTTTGTTAAAAAAAAAAAATATTTTTTTTTTTTCTCTCTTTTGTTTTCTATTGTTTATTGTTTGTTTGTTTATTGTTTAAGGAAATTCTACCATTGCTGTTCATTGTTCTTTAGTTTTAGCAGGTCGCTTTCGTAAATGAGCCCATGAGGTTCAAAAGATTTACCTGACTAAATAAAGGTTGAATGAATGAAAAAACAACCAACGTCTGTTCTTCTACATAACATAACACATGCCCATTTGAATATCTTGCACTAAAAACATTAAGGTTTACTTGCACCCCTGTTCAATTCTGACGTTTGACGTACCTCATGTTTAACCTAGTTAATAATGTCATACACAAACAGAGTCAGAGAATCTTTATTGTCATTTGCACCACATGTGGAGCATGTGATGAAACAAGATTATGTACACAGGGTCCCAGTTACATCCAACAATAAAATGTAAAAGAAAGACAGTAATAACATCTAAGATATGAACTAAGAAAAATATCAACTAACAATACACTAAGCACTAATATCATAGATAAGCATCACTCCAAACAGCAGCACGAACATGAGTCTTTATGAGCAGATGGGCACGAATGGATACAGCAACATGAAAAACAGATCAGCATCAGCATGATGTGATATTTTCACAGTGATTATTCTGGTTATTTATTCATGAGTCTAACAGCCTCAGGGTAGAAGCTGTTCCTCAGTCTAGTGGTTCTACACTTAATGCTCCTCAGCCTCCGTCCTGAGGGGAGTGGGGCAAAAAGTGTGTGTGCTGGGTGAGTGAGGTCTTTCATGATGCAGGTGGCCCTCCTGCTGCATCTGGAGATGTAGATATCTGTGATAGTGGGGAGACTGACTCTAACAGACTTCTGTGCAACCTTCACCACTCTCTGTAAAGCTTTTCTTTCTGCAACTGTGCAGCCTCCATGCCACACGTTGATACTGGAGCACATGATGCTCTCCACTGCACACCTGTACATTCTCATGCAGTACTGCAAGATCTGTTAGTGCTAGAATATGTGTTAGGATGACTCTCAGCTACCACCACACCAGATTTTAGCCCAGTATCTGTAAATTTGACCAAGTTGTAGACATTTTTGCATTTGATAAATGTGTCTTGCTATGGTACCGGTAAGTATCTTGAATTGGAGTAACTTCAAAAGGTAATCAGTTGTAGATGTTTATCCGCTCATCGCTTTGTGGAAGTTTAATTAAAATCTGTACAGTTACTCTTGTGATAATTTTCTGTTGCCACAGACAAACGCTCACGCACAGACAGAAACATTATTGTCCTTTCCCCTTCAGCTGCGGGCGATAATCCAACTCGTAGTTGTAATCAGAATTATTGAAGCAGAAGAAAAGGGTGGTGCGACAGAAACAAAATTGCCTTTTACAACCTGTTCATCACCATCAAAAGTGCTGATGGTGCCAGTGCAAAGGCCACAGATGCGTATTAGATCATCATAACGCTGCATGCAGGAAAGAGCTGCTGAAATGCTCACCTTGCATTTTTGTCTTGACTGAGCGAGCTCTTTCTCCCACTACACCTGCAAGATGTTTGCGTC
The DNA here is from genome assembly GCA_038048925.1 of Garcialebias charrua. Taxonomy (NCBI): domain Eukaryota; kingdom Metazoa; phylum Chordata; class Actinopteri; order Cyprinodontiformes; family Rivulidae; genus Garcialebias; species Garcialebias charrua. Next base: position 11,615 of record JBBPBX010032430.1, on the reverse strand, counting down.
TCCAGTTAATCTTTGCTTACTTCTACCTGCACAATCATCTTTTCACACCAGGTCTAGTTTCAGCTGCGTGATGTGTGTGTTTGAGCGTGCACGGGTACGTTGAAAGCCTCTCTGAATTTGATTACATGTTCACAAGTGGCAACCTCTTTCCATCGTAGGTATTGTAGATTTGCTGAGCTTTTAGCAGCGTGACAGGCTGCCAACATAAGCCCCGCTACGACACGCCTGCTAACATAACACTTGAGCTCTCAGTCAGAAATTTTAAGTGATACAAATCCTGCCCTGAATTGTCAGTCTGGTTTCAGAGTCAGTAACTAATCTTTTTTTCTTTTTATGTATTTTTGGTCTAAATCCTGGCTTTCATATTTGTGTTTGTCTGTATTAGAAGTTTTTATTATCACTCCATTGCTGAAAGGGTTGGGACATTGTGTAAAATGAAAAGAACACAAGAATGTAAGGATTTGCAAATCTCATAAATCTGAGTTTTATTCACAATTGAGCACATTTTTAAAAAAAATCAGGTGTTTAAGAAATTGTACATTATTTAGGAAGACATATGTTTTTTTTAATATCAGCAACACAATTCAAAAAATGGAAAAGGGGCAACATAGGCTATGAAACAGTAGTAACATAAAAGCTCAAAGAGCATTTTGCAAATAGGTTATTGGCAACAGGTTAGTAAGAGGACTGGGTATATAAAAGCATATTTATTTTTTAATTAGAACAATAGATTTTAAAAAAATCATCACAACTGAGCATCCAGATCCTATCATGTGCTGCATTATGCTACACAAAATGTTTTATCTGCAGGGGTGTCCAACCCTCGAGGGCCAACATCCTGCATGTTTTAGAGGCTTCCTTGCTCTAACACACCTGACTTGAATCGATGGGTAATTAACAGACTTCTGTAGAATGTGAAGCAGTAATTTACACATTGAATCAGATGTGTTGGAGCAGAGAAACCGCAAAAACATGCAGAATAGTGGCCCTCGAGGACCAGCTGGACTGGCCTGATCATATTCAGGTTGTTCACATAATAGCTGAGGCCGTGCTGGCTTCTTTAGTCTTTGGTAAATATTCAATCAGAAGCTCATTCTGAAGTCGGATCACAGAGGCAGCAGGTCCAGGAGGGAAAGCCAGACATCCCTCTCGGCAACACTCTCTTGCTCTTCCTGGGGGGTTTAAGTGTTCTTGGGCCAGCCTCCTATACCCAACCTTGGATAACGGAATGAAAATGAAAGAATGGTTGGAGACGTTTGGCCAACTTGTGCATGGCATATTTTTGTGCGCAACATGAATTCATCACACCAGCTTAAAGCGTAAAACTTTGAATAATTTATTGCCTATTTCTCAGGCTGTGTTTTAAAAAAAATGCCTGTATTTGCCAAGCCATTCATCACATCTGACTTGAGGTTAAAGGGTGTCAGAAACCGTTGAAGGGGATGCTGAGACCTTTTGGAGGAGAGGTGGCATAACGGCTGCTCCTTTGTTGTAGATGAGGTCATTTCAGCTCTGTTATTAACACTGTGATACCTGTTACCACCCAGTGGTGCTCATCTTCAGCTGGGTTTATGGCATTCCCAAAAGGTTCATTACTCAAGAAGAGGATGCAAACACCAAAATTATCTTTAAAGAAAAACCACTTGAGATATGAAACGATGCAAGAGAACTGGAACTGTAGACTTTTTAATAAAAAAATGTAAACACAGTAAGTTATCCTGATGCATGCTCAATTATACAGGTAGAAACTCATTTTAAAAAATTAAGCCAGGTCTTCTGGATGGAGCCTTCTTGTTGAACCGTTTCGTCGTTTATCCAAAAGACCTGGTCAGTCTGAGGAGCTGCAGTAAACTCAGTCTTATAAATAGCACCTTCTCACAGTGGATCGATCAGTTGACTGGTGACGGCTAAAACTAGCTGTTCACATGATGGAGTACCATCAGCCTAACAATTGATCGTTGGTGCTCTGAGGGCTGAGTGATACTACTATAGCAGTAAGTGCTGCTTTTCTCTGCAGCCAGGTGTTCCAGACACAAGTTATGTTTACATGGACATAAGTAATCGGATTAAATGGCCATTGGGAATAAAAATGCATCATGTAAACACCCCATTCGGATTATTTTTTGTTAATTCAGCTCGATCCAAATTAATTTGTAATCTGAATGAGAGGGGGTGGTTTATGCCGATTCACAATCCGAATGGTGTACATGTAAACACTTAATCTGACCATTTCATTCAGATCGTGGAAAACTGACCTGACTGCGCATGTGCGACCAGTCAACCTCACGTAGGTACAGTGAGGAAAATAAGTGCAGTATTTGAACACCCTGCAGTTAGAAATCATGGAGGGGTCTGAAATTTTCATCTTAGGTGCAGGTCCGCTGTGAGAGACCTTTATATATATATATATATATATATATATATATCTTCCTACATTTCTCTGCATGAGTGCAACTACAGCGTGCACTCTCAGGACATTATTACCTGCAATGTCGCCTCATTGAGGACTGAACTAGGCAAAAGGGCCTTCTCCTACTCCACTTCTGTTTGCTGGAAAATCTTGCAAAAAAATCTGAAGCTCTCAACCTTGACCTCTCTGTGACTTCAAACATCTGTTAAGTTCCTGGCTAAAACCAATGCAGACATGTTCCTGTTTTTAGTTTTCTACATTGCCTTACAACCTAGCTTTGTTTGTTGCGTTTTTAATACCATTTTCTTTCATTTAGTCTTCTCAATTTGTATGCTTTTTATGATTGTCTACTGTTGTCATCACTTTTTGATAAAATCAGGTCTCTCTTGTAAATGAGTCCCCAATGGGACTAACCTGTATAAATAAAGGTTGAATGAAAATATCCTAGTTAATAATTCCTACTAGTTAATCAGTTGTAGTGATTAACTTTTGGAGTCAGTCCTGTTTAAGGTGGCCTCTGCAGCTAATCGGCATCAGTTAACATTATTTGCTCAATTTCACAGATATTGAGCCAACATTTGACGAGATAGTGGCGAGAGTCATCCACAACACATATTCTGAGTATGGCATATATCGGTACTGCACTGGCAAATACTATGTCCCTATTGTTTTTATACCTCTAAATGTAGTATATGTAATAGAGTCCGTTCCATCCAATTCAATTCAATTGGGGCGGCCGTGGTGTAGTGGTAATGGCAGTCGACCCCTGATCGGAAGGTTGGAGGTTCGAATCCCGCATCCGCCCACCATGTGTCGTTGTGTCCCTGGGCAAGACACTTAACCCGAGTTGCTCTCGGTAGGTCTGGATGGCGCCTTGCAAGGCAGGCTACCACTACCGGTGTATGAATGTCTGAATGAATGGGTGGATGGCTGGTATTGTAAAGCGCTTTGGGGCTCCTCACAGGGTCTGGAAAGCGCTATATAAATAAGCTCCATTTACCAATTTATTTCTTTAAAATGTTACAAAACTTCTGACACAGACAATAAGAGAATTACTCTTGTTCAAAGTGCAGTTGCCCTCATTAATAAATGTTTGTCTTCTTTCATCAGCAACGGTGTAAACGTAGAGGGAGCCACACACAAACAGGTGGTGGATCTGATCCGGGCTGGTGAGAAAGAGCTGGTGCTGGCCGTGCTGTCCGTCCCGCCGCAGGAGGCCGACTGCCTGGATCCTGGCGACGACGGATCAGCCCTCTCCTGCTACGACTACTCTGACAAGCAGGCCGTCCCTATCTCCATTCCCAGCTACAAACACACCGAGCTCAACAATGAAAAGTTTGTGGTAATAATAATAATAATAATAATACATTTTATTTGTAGGCACCTTTCTTGGCACTCAAGGTCACCTTACATTGTCAATCATAAAAACAAAAATAAACCAGACACTATATTATAAACACAGTAAAAACAAGTAAAATGAATAAAAATAAAAATAAGACAATGCAGTTGATATCATAGTGCATAGGCTACTTTAAACAGGTGAGTGGTGGGTGCAGCTCATGGATGTCTCAAACTTTTAAGCATTAATGGATGAACTAGGTCTAGTTGATATTGGTTTAAAAAAATGTTTTAATTGAGAGGATTTGAACAGGAAGCCGTGGTTTTACTGTTTTAAGATGGGAGACAGTGTCAAGTCAAGTTTATTTGTCAAGCACATTTAAAACCAGCAGCTGTTACCAAAATGCTTAATAATAAGATCAAGGCAGTAAAAAACAAAACGTAATTAAAAGCATCAAAAATAAAAACATATAAACACAAAAACAATGAAATAGTAAATCAAATCACACTTTGTTAAACGTCAGTGAATACAGGTGTGTTTTTAGGAGACATTTAAAAGCAGGCAGTGAGTCAAAGAATTTTGCACATGTAAACGTAGCTACAGTATTTCATACTAATGTCTAATGTTGTGGGGGCGTGGTGCAGATTGTTCCAAAGTTTAGGGCTCATGACTGAAAAAGCCAGATCTCCTCTGAGCTTCCGCCTGGTTTTTGGTACAAACAAAAGCAACAGGTCCGATGATCTCATTGCCCAAGAAGGAACATAAAGCTGAAGTAGCTCAGAGATATGAGGGTGCAAGGCCATTAATGCACTTAAAGGTCAACAGGAACATTTTAAAATCAGTTCTGACACTTACAGGGAGCCAGTGAAGGGAGGCCAAAACTGGTTGAAATTTGCTCAAACCTACAAGTTCCCGTTAATAGCAGAGCTGCAGCATTTTGGACGAGCTGGAGACATGAAAGGGACACCTGACTGACCCCAATATAAACTGCGTTACTTATAGTAGTCCAGCCGGGTTGTAATGAACGCATGGAATATTTTTTCAAGGTCAGTTCTGGTCAACATGGACTAAAGGCCGAGATACACTCGAGCGTCCTCACGGTACGCCTATACGCAGCGTACGTACGCCAAGGCAAAAGCGTAGCCCCGCGTAGCCCCTCAGGGCATGTACGCGCAAAGCTTTTTTTTTACTACGCGTGCGCGATACGCGGTGTCTGACCATAAACTTCCCGGCGCCGGACTGTTTTGTATGTTACACAAATGAAATAAATTCCCCTTCTTTATCGCTGATCGGGCCTTTTCTTTTGTTTTTTTGCCTAAAGTCAAGTAACCGCTTCTTCCTCCGTTCACTCGATGATTGAAATGAATGAATTCAGGTCCTACCTGGGTGCGCGATGTTTTAAATATCCCTGGTGGGCTGTGTGCTGCAGGAAAAGCGCTCCCTGTTATTATTTTTATTTCTGAGAGAACTTTTTATAACATATATAGTAGAAACACCGTATCAGAACACCGCAGAAGTCCAGCGAGCTGCTCATGCTGCATTCTCAAGGTTTCACTTTCAGCTGACTGAACGCTGTCAATCAATTCAGTAGGCGTGTCAGCAAGTGACCAATCAGCGAGCTCAGTTGAGTCCCCTCCGTGCACAGCTGCTCATATTACAACAAGGAGAACGTGAGCTGAAGTATAGCAGCAAAAACATACGCACAAAATATGCGCGTATACGCGCGTATACGGAGGACGCTTCAGTGTATCTCGGGCTTCAAGCTATAGCTATCTGCCTTAACTGGAAGAAGCTTTTTTGCAGAACAGAGTTCGTCTGTTTATTAAACTTAAAGTCAGAGTCTAAAACCATCCCAATATTCGTAACAAACTGTTTAAGATACAGCTAAAGAGAGTCAAGATTTACAGGATCAAAGACAGCAAAAGAGCAAGGGCTAAACACTATTTCTGTTTTCTGATCATTAAAACTTAAACCACATTAAAGATGAATCGAGCAAGAACTGTTGGGTTCTAAGGGCAGATAAATCAGACAATCAGCATAACAATGAAATGAAAGGCCTTGTTTCCTCAGGATAGATCCCAAAGGGAGCAGATAGACTGAAAACAAAAGGAGTCCAAGAATCAAATCCTTTGGGATCCCACAGGAAAGAGGCACTGATGCAGATACACCAATGTCACACATTCCAATCTTGTATCACAGAGTGAAACAAAAATATTTCTAAGGTTTTCATTTATGCAATTGTTTTTCTTTCAGGTTTACAACGTGTATATGGCAGGCAGGCAGCTGTGCTCCAAGCGTTACCGGGAGTTTGTGATTCTGCATCAAAACCTAAAGAGAGAATTTGCCAATTTTACGTTCCCCAAGCTGCCTGGGAAGTGGCCGTTTTCGCTGTCGGAGCAGCAGCTGGATGCACGGCGCCGAGGCTTGGAAGAGTACCTGGAGAAAGGTAAAGTGAAAGAGGGTTCATGGGTTTCTTTTTTAGCCTCGTCTTTTAAAATTACAGTAATTAATTAACTTGGCTCTGAATGAACTTTTATTGTAGGCTTGGTTGGGAGTGCCAACCACTAACGTATGACTCACCGTTCAGTTCCAAAATTCTTTCAATTTTTTGTGTTTTCATTTCAGACAAAAGGTTTGTTATAAAAACTGTACGTAAACATACTTTGTTCCTGCAATTAGACCTAACTTTGAGTGGGACTTGTTTTTTTTGCAGTGTGCTCTGTACGGGTTATCGGAGAGAGTGACATCATGCAGGAGTTCCTATCTGAATCAGATGAGGTAAAAAGTGCAACAAACCTCACACAGCTTCTTGTGCTTTCTTTGCTCGTGCGTTTGGCTCACTGTGCAGTTTGTGTCTCTCCTTCACATGATCAAGAACTATAACGGCGTGTCAGATGTAGAGCTGAGAATAGCCATGCCTGATAAAACGACGCTCATCGTCAGAGTTCGCAAAAACTCGACTACAGACCAGGTTTATCAGGTAAACACCAACTTGAGCAGTGGTTGTTCATGACTGACTTTTTGTTTCCTTTTTTCTTGACATGTCTTCTTTCTCCTCCAGGCTGTGGTTAGGAAACTGGGCATGGACAGTGTAACAGCCAGCTATTTTGCTCTGTTTGAGGTCATCAACCACACCTTTGGTAAGTCATTGTAACTGGACCATACTGTAGGCGTGCATGTGTGCAAAATGCTCATCTTATCTAGGGTTGGGCATCGAGAATCGAGAATCGTTCGGAACCGGGACTAACAGTCCGGTTTTCCCGGAATCGTTCAAAATATTAATTTGCGATTCCTATGTTCGATGCTAGTTAGCCGACCGGAAGTAGCCACCGCCGAAACCCAACGAAGAAGAAACAACCGGAAGTGTGCACCCGAGATCTAAAGCTTACTAATTAATAAAATGACCAGTCAGGTCAGTGCAGCACTTGCAATAATTTTCTATCATGCAAAGGAGGGTTGAGAAGTAAAATAGGGTCCCGTCTTTGACGCGCTCCACCGGATTATTTTCGCTTCGTATCCGACCGGAAGTACAGAGTGGTCCGTCTGCAAAACGCTCCGCCGAACTTTTCGCTAATCGCTACCTCTTCGGCTCCATCAGGTAAATAAATAAACTATAAACTACATCTCATACCAACATTAAGGCAGCTAACAAGTTATACTCCGCTTAAAGCGGTAAGTCAGCTCAAATACAAACACGATGCTAACGTTAGCTTGTATTTTTTTTCTTAGACAAACGACCTGAAATGGCTTCACAGTGTTCACCAGTGACTGTCCAAGGTAAAAACGTCAGTGTAAACTGAATGAAGAGTGCCACAGAACTGTTACAGCATATGTTGTGAAAAGGTTGCATCCCTTTTTAGATGTGAATTCAACCATGGATTGCACTTACATTGCACTCAAATCCAACACTTATTAACATTCTTAATCCATTTAAAGTTCTCTGTGTCTTTTAAAATGTCTAAATGTCTCTAGTTTTCAGTATTATATAATTTCTGTTTATGTTCTCTTTCATTCCATTATGAGTGAATGTCACAGTTTGAAGAATTATTGAATAGGTTAGTTAGGCAATAACAACAGAGCTAATAATTGTACACATTCTCAGTCTTAAAAATGATTTAATAATCTCTTTTTACTGATAATACTGATAAACCTGTTGTTTGTTTAGGAACTTCCTGCAGTCTGTCCAGAAAGTCTCCACTGGAGGAGCTTTTTGCTGAGGAAGAGGCACAACATAATGTCACAGCTCCATGTCCATGAAGAAACAAATGGAGAGAGGGCTGCAGATACCAGGACATCCCACCAGCTGTTCTGTCTGAGGATCCTGCTGCTGGTGGTGGAACCAGGTTAGCCCATCAGTGGGAGCTCAGTAACATGACTGCAGCATCAGACACTGGACAATATTATATGTATAATAATAATAATAATATATGTTGGTGAGTCCATGTTGGCTCTAATCTGCCCTGTGAGAAATTCATAGTAAATGTAACAAAAAGGAAAAAGTTCATAGCATTAAATTCAAACAGAAGTTCAAATTATTTCATCCTGAAATAACTCTGGCTAACTACTGTAGCTTTTTTATAACATGGAGTTAAACTCAAAGTAGTCTCCTCAGATAAATAGTGTTACCATTATTTTTATATTAAAGTTTCTGTTAACTTATTATTTTTATATTTGATTGTTTTTTGTTCAGTGCCCTGAGACAACTTCTGTTGTGACTTGGAGCTATACAGTATAAATAAACTGAACTGAATTGAATTGACATGTCTTTTTTTAACCCCGTCTACAAAAAGAATCGGAATCGAGAATCGAAAAGAATTGGAATCGAAACGAAGAATCGGAATCGGAACCGGAATCGCTCAAATTCAAACGATGCCCAACCCTAATCTTATCTCACTAAAATTATTTTGGTTAGGCACAAAGTAATATTGATTGTTGTCAGAAAGAGGAATACTTGTAATATTTGTATAATCTTTAAGCATATTTACATGCCTCTACTTATGGATTTGTTTTTTGTACAATAAATAAACTCATTTTAAAAGGACAGCCACTTTGATTGGTTGCAAAAATTAATCCATTTTATTATTTTTTTAAATACAACAAAATGTCCCTGAACTAAAAAGTTGCAATTTATGCAACCAGAGTAAGTGTATTCTTTAATAACTTTATGCATTGTTCAATTATATTAAAACGTACTTGAGCAACAGGAGTTAAAGGTATTGTGACATGATTTTGTAAATTTGAATATTTGTCAGAACATATATATCTTATATCATTGAGCTCTGGTCGTTTTTGCATAATAAATTATAAATATATTAAATTTTTATTCCAAGTTATGGTAGTTTTTTTCTCTGGGATACGCCCCTAAAAATCTGCGCATTTCCGCAAAATGTCATCTTGACGTGACAACGGGAAGGCACGCTCCAACGTGCATTTAAATAATAATGGTGGAGCATGTCCTATCGCGTCTGAGATATCATTTTGAGACAGTAAATCTTCCAAAACTCTCATTAATAAACCCTCCCTGAATAAAAAAATTACAGATGTTACCTGATGGCGCAGACATAATTTAAAAATACATCATTAGCAACGTGTTTGCTCCGGGCACTCGGCTAATGTTTGTTAGCTGCTATGTCGGCTTATTACCGGTTGCGTCAGCGATATATCATTTTAAGACAGTAAATCATCCAAAACTCTCATTAATATCCCTCCCCGAATAGAAGGAAACTACAGATGTTACCTGATGGCGCAGACATAATTTAAAAATACATCATTAGCAACGTGTTTGCTCCGGGCACTCGGCTAATGTTTGTTAGCTGCTATGTCGGCTTATTACCGGTTGCGTCAGCGATATATCATTTTAAGACAGTAAATCATCCAAAACTCTCATTAATATCCCTCCCCGAATAGAAGGAAACTACAGATGTTACCTGATGGCGCAGACATAATTTAAAAATACATCATTAGCAACGTGTTTGCTCCGGGCACTCGGCTAATGTTTGTTAGCTGCTATGTCGGCTTATTACCGGTTGCGTCAGCGATATATCATTTTAAGACAGTAAATCATCCAAAACTCTCATTAATATCCCTCCCCGAATAGAAGGAAACTACAGATGTTACCTGATGGCGCAGACATAATTTAAAAATACATCATTAGCAACGTGTTTGCTCCGGGCACTCGGCTAATGTTTGTTAGCTGCTATGTCGGCTTATTACCGGTTGCGTCAGCGATATATCATTTTAAGACAGTAAATCATCCAAAACTCTCATTAATATCCCTCCCCGAATAGAAGGAAACTACAGATGTTACCTGATGGCGCAGACATAATTTAAAAATACATCATTAGCAACGTGGCCTGTATCGCTATTGTGTTAGCTATCTGATTCGGCTAGCTTGTTAGCAGCGAACAAACATAATCTGCCGTGATAATTGGCTTTATACACTCAAAGTGTATAAAGTAAAACAACATGAACTCACGTAAAATAAATAGTTTATAATCTAAAACACTACACACCTCCGATTATGTTTACACAAAGACTTACTCATCTCCTGCGAACAGTCTTCCGATGGTCCCTGCGTTGTTTCGACATGGTAGCTCCTGTGGGACTTTCTTCTGTAGATTTTCTTTTAAAAATAGTAGGAATAGCATCCGGTTTTAAAAGTCTTATCCTAAAGATTCTTTTATACCAGGTGCTGTAAACAATCGGCAGTGAAATGGTCGCTGCAGACATAGGACTCCTGGAACCCACCGGTCCTTGTCTGGTCCATTCTTGACAAAGTTTGTCATCTTTTGGAAATTTGTGAAGGCTCACTTGTTCACTGCTGATATTAGAACACACAAATGCACTACAACGTGACGGCATTTTTCAAGTTACACAAATAAAAGGCGATCCTTCAGGAAATGAATCAGTATGGCAAGCAGTTAACACACCTAATAAACGGGCAAGGCTCTGCCTTCTGCCCGTTGTGACGTTAATGACTGGTGACGACGACTGGTGATGACGTATTGCGGAAATGCGCGGAATTTCAGGGGCGTATCCCAGTAAATACCAGAGACAAATTTAGCATAATTTCGAATAAAATTTTAATATGTTTATAATTTATTATGCAAAAACGACCAGAGCTCAATGATATAAGATATATATGTTCTGACAAATATTCAAATTTACAAAATCATGTCACAATACCTTTAAATGTATTTTCCTGATTTAAAAAAAAGTTCTCTCTTGTTTCTCTTAAGTGCTGCAAAGTGATATTTATTTCTCCCACAGTGAACTGTAACGCCTGTGTTTTATGTCAGCTACAGTCAAAAGTCCTAATATTTAAGTTCAAACTGAAATGTTATTGTTTTGTCCAAAAATATGTGCTCATTTTTAAATGTTCACCTGTCCTGTCTGAGCCCATCTAAACCTAACTGTTAGGTAAACTGCACATCTGTCTTGTGACTGAAAATCTTTTTTTTAATAATTCATAAACAAAGTAGTTTTGATTAGTGTGTTTTCTTTTTTGTGTACAGTAGTCCCTTGTTTATCGCAGGAGTTAGGTTCCAGTATTTATACTGTATATCCCTGACCTTCAACTTCACTTCAACTTCAAATTAGTACTTGACTGATTCAAGTTTTTGGGAAATTACAGCAACTGAAATAAAGTGTGTCTTGGTTTTTATTTGTACTATCAACTGCCAGTTTTTTTCAAACTTAATTTAAAAAAAAATTAAACTTAAGTTTTATTTCTTTTATCATATTTTTATCTATGATCTAATTGTGAAGCGCTTCGGTCAGTTGAGCTTGTTGTAACTGTGCTATAAATAAACTTTGACTTGACTTGATATATTTTAAGGCTTTAGAAACCCTTCCCACGCTCTTGCA